>CAKNXH010000208.1:234584-289562 GCA_932178445.1 Andricus quercusramuli | reverse complement strand
GGGGAGAGGGAGAGGGAGAGGGAGAGGGAGCAATTTTAACAATTCAAATCTATTTTCAACAATTATGTTTCAAATTATTTAAGTTAGAATATGCGTTAATATGAATATACTCATTTTAAATCGACAGTCAAATATTTCTATACATTAAAAAAGTGTTCTACTTATGTAAAAAATTCCAAACTGATTGGGTTTGAAATGAAATATTTCAGACTGATAAAATATTGAAATAGGATCTAAAATTGAATTAAATCTTTTAATTATAAATCTATTAATTTTAAGTTAAAAAAAATTAAAAATATTTTACAAAATTTGTATTATAAATGTATTTTAGACGAATAATGTATTTTCTTATTCATTTACTTACTTTATACATATATGTATTATAAATTTGAATTAAAACTGTTTAATTTTCCACGTTAAAATCTGTAAATCGCTTCATTTTGAAAAGATTCAGCATTGTCTTCTAAAACCAATTATTCTCCAATTTTTAATACTCGTACTACAGTACATGGGGGGGGGGCATACTTTGTCAAAACCATTTCTCACATAAGATATTTTGTTCAAAATCTGACCATTCTGGTAAAAATTATCCTCTTTGGTTGAAAATTCGTGTTTTAGCTTGAAAATTTAACAACTTGATTGCATTTTTTTATTTTCGACTATAAAATTTTAATTGATTAAAAATTCAACTATTTTTTTAAACATAAGATCTTTGTTTGGTAAGAATGTAACTTTCTGTTTGGAAATTAATCTGTTTCGGTTGAAAATAAGATTTTTGGTTGAAAATTCATTTTTTCTGACGGAAGTTTATAATTTCGGCTCGAGAATTCAACAATCTAGTTCAAAATTCAACTCTTTAGTCGAAAGTTGAACTACTTGATAGAGAGTTGATTTTTGTTGTTGTTGAATATTCATCATATTATTTAAAAATTTATTTTCTTGGTTCAAAATTAATTTAAAAAAAATGAAAATTCAATTATTTCATTTTTGTTTGAAAATTTATCACATTTTGCAGAAAATTCGTATATTTTGTTAAAAATGCATCTTTTTTATGAAAAATTCATCCTTTTCAGCTGACAATATTGAAAATGGAAATCTTTTTGAAAATTTATGTATTTTATTGAAAATTCGTCTTTCTTGGTAGAAAATCAATTTTGTTCGTTAACAGTGCAAATGTTTTTTGGAAAATTAATCTCTTTCAATTGAGGATTGAATCCTATTGTTCAAAATTCGCTGTTATCGGTTGAATTCAACTTTTTTGATTTTAAATGAAAATTTTTTGTTGGTTGAAACATCATCTATTACATTTTTGGTTGAAAATTCATTTTTTTTAGGTAAAAACAATGTTTTTCAAACTACAAATTTAACTATCAGGATTAAAATGTATAATTTTTAGTAGAAAATTCATGTATTCTGTTAAAAATTCGACTTTTTTTATAGAAAATTAATCCTTCTGGTTGAAAATGTATCTATCTTGTTGAAAATGTAAGTATTTTGTTAAAAATTCGTCTTTTATGGTAGAAAATCAATTTTTCAGATGCAGCTGATTGGTGGAAATTTAATCTCTTTCAGTAGAGGATTGAAGTCTTTTGTTGAAAATTCATATATTTTGTTAAAAAATAATTTTTCAAGTAAAAAAACAACCATTTAATTGAAAATTAACTTTTTTGTTGAAAATTAATAGTTTGTAGTTGAAAATTTAACTATTTTATAGAAAATTAGTTTCTTGATTGAAAATTGAACTTTTTTTTTCTTCATTGACTGAAAAGTCTTCAATGTTTGAAATTTTAACTTTTGTTGAACATTCATCGCTTTCGGCCGAAATTTTATCTTTTCCTTAAATTAAAAATGTAACTTTTCGGGTGTTAATGACTATTTTGTTAAAAAGTCGTCCTTTTTCGTTTGATTTGACTGATTTATATTTAAAATTGAAATATTCTCTCTCTTGAAATATCAGCTGTGACATTTTTTGGATGACCTTAAATAAATTCATGAAAAAAATTTAGTTGGCAAAAATTACATAAGATAGGGTAAGGGGGTCAAAACTTATGGACCTTAACAAAGGAAGGTACGTGGTTCAAAACTTCAGAAAATTTTTCTACCTAATTTGTGTACGGCCCCTAATGAATAATTGTAAGTGTAAATATTCAAAATTGGCAATATATTTTAAAAAGTAATCGAATTGAAATGTTTCTAATTTCAGTTTGAAATGTTCGTAATTTTGAATTGAGTTATATATTTTAAGCTATGACTTGCAATTTTCGAACTAATTCTGGGTTAGTTCTATTGTGCGATTTTAGACAAAAAATGTTATTCTTTATTACTATAAACAGGTCTTGTTGATTCAAAGAGTTCAATAATAATTTTTTCATTGGATTATTCTTATCGAATTTAGAAGATTAGGTTATTTCTTTTTAAAAGCGAAATTTATTTCCTCTGAGGTGATTTATTCGAACTGAGGAATGCTATATTTGCTCTGAGCGATTGGTTATATTTCGTTTGCTTATTTCTGCAGAATTTATCGACGGAAGTTCCTTTGGGAAAGAGAAAAGCCAGGTTTAACTTTAAAAGTGTGGAAGGAAAAATTAGACCAAGTGTTTTGCATTTTAGATTCAGAGGTCTCACTTCTTTCTAACTCTTTGCAACTTTCACAGTTATTCTGTCTCTAGAAAAATTGTAAAGAAATAATAAAATAATTTCATACTGAGGAATGTTTTTTAGGAACGACTGAAAAATCCCGAAAAATAAAATTCCCGAAATTATAAAATGCCCGAAATCCCGAAAGTTTATAATATTAACGAATTCGAAAATTCCCGATGGAAAATTGCCGAATTATAAAATATCTGAAGTAGAAAATTTCTGAATTTCAACAGTTAAATTTGTTTTCGCTAAATATCATTTATTGATTGAAAATAAAATAATTAATTATTTTTCTGAAAGAACAAAATTTTCTTCATCTTCAAATTTTTTAAAAATTACTGTTTGAATTAGAAAATAAAAATAGTTGAAAAAACTATATTTCTGAATGAAAAATTTTGTTAGAGAATGTGCATACTATTAAAAAAAATTACAAAAAATTTAGGTTCGTACAGTTTTTATAAAATTATCGTTATTTAAAATTCAAACAATGATTTATAAAAATTAAAAACAAAAGATTCTTCGATAAAAATATTTCATAATTGTATTTTTAATGAATAAATAATATTAATTGTAGAACAATTTCTTTAATTGTTTAAATTCGGAAATTTTATAATGTGGCAATTTTCTGTGAGGAATTTTCCTATTCGGTAACATTATACACTTTTCGGAAATTTTATTATTCAGTATTTGTATGTTTCGGCCATTTTATAATTTTGGGAATTTTATTATGCGTGAACTTTTCAATTTGGGAATTTCAGTGTTTTTTACAGAAAATTTATTTGATAAAAAAACAATATTGTTAATCATGTTTGATATATATATTTTTTTCATAAATTTGAAATTTTTTAAATTCACGGATCCCGAATCCTCAACTTTTTGACAAAGCATTTCAAATGTTTTTCTACGTTAATAATTCTTCATTATATAGCAGGAAAAAGTTCCACTAAATCTCTAGAGACCTTAATTCTGATCCGATTATTAATTAAATCATCAATGAATAAATAAATAAAATGCAATAAATTCTGAAGAGTCTACGGGTCAGAATTTCCCTTTTCTTTATTTATTTATTTCAAAATTTTTGATTTAGAATATTGAAAGTGAAATTTTTTACCCTCTAATAACTGCGTAGATAAACTTGTCACAGAATACAAATATTTTGCTAATTGTTTCATTTATTTGTTATAAACAAATTTTAATGATTAACTGGAAAATAGCGTAACTATCTGTAAAAAAATATTTGTTCTAAATCTGCTTCATATTTATATATGAATGAAATTTGATCACAAAAATAATAAAAAAGCTAACAGTTTTTGTGGCAAAATATTTAAATTTGAGTTTCTTCAAATTTTAATTTATTTTAATCGCTGGAATCCTACAGATATTCCTAAAAATATTATATATAGTAATATTTGGGAGAATATAAAATTTGAAATGCTTATGAATAATTAAGATAAACAAATAAAAAATTTGTTCAGCTTAGCGTAGAAGAAACATGTTCGAGTGAATCTTAGCATGCAGTTTTATCATTTATTCTTAAGCTATTTTTATTCGAAAACAGGTTTTTTTCCGCATGAAACAACCAAAATTTTGAATTTGTTCATTCCAATCGTTTATAAACATTCAAATTGTTATATTTCATGGAATGGTACCAAGTATAGTATTTTTAGATATATGTGTAGCCATTTCGGCGATTAAAGTAAATTCGAATTTGCAATAACCTCCAATTGAAATATTTTGCCACGAGAATTGTTTATAACAATATTTACGGTTGGTCTTGTCAATACTTTTGTGAGTGGCAGTCATTCGTACAGTAATTTAGAATATCCTTAGTGCAAAAAATTTTGTTTTCTACGCAAAAGGGCTTCGGATTTCTTTATAATAATTTAAATTGTTATGTTTCACCAAATATTATCAAGTATATATTATGTATAGAAATATGTGCAGCGAATCATACAATTGAGGGAATTCCAAATCTAAAAAAAAGGTTATTCATAGCTTTTTTATTATTTTTGTGATATAATATCATTCTCACCTCAATACTAAGCACTTTCAGCAAAAACCAAATTTTGCTTCCCGTTAATAAAACTATTTTCTAATTTTGTTATAAAATAGGATTATGACAATTTGATCAATAAGTCAATTATTTTTATGCTAATAATCGAATAATCTAATAATCCAATCAAATTTGAAGGTCCTAAAATTTTTTAAACAAAAAAAAAGTATTTCTTCCAACTTTGTGTCGATTTATGAAATATTCGGGATAGAAGTGCAGTTTATTATTAGTTTTTGATTGAATGTTTATTATTAGAAATTCAAATTATTCTACAAATTATTGGAAAGCTGGTACAATTTCCCAATATTGATTATAGCTAATAATACATTCAAATTTTCTCTAATAATTCGTGTTCTATATACATCTACATGTTTGGTTTGTATTTGAGTTGACATACCTATTATAAGATTTTATTATACTTCAATATATGTTCAATATATATAATTAAACCATTTTTTTAACAAGCTTCTAATAAATATACGTAAATATTGATCATATTTATATATTCGAAGGACATTTTAATATTTTCAACCACGCTTTTGATTTAGGTCAAATTATTATTATTATTATTCCAAAGCTTCCTTTTCAGAGAAAATTATTTTGTTTCTTCTCAGTGGGTTTTAATAAGTTTAAAATTTTGCATTCAATCATATTCACAATGATAGTAATATGAAAGAAGATAATTTTCTGTGGATATAAATTTAATATATGCATTTTTAAGACATTGAGAAATTTGTTTAAATTTTGAATTTTTTGTTTAGAAAACATTTTTGACCATAAAGGTATAACTTAGACTAGTGTGCATGTTTCGATTCATATATTATTTCAATTACCCTAATACATGCAAATCAATTTAATTAGTTTAATAATATTGATTTTTTAAGAATGTCACTATTATTATTTTTTATTTATTTTAAATAACTTGATATCAGTGTAGAATAAATAACTCAAGTAAAAATATATTCAATAATTTGAAATCCATAACAAATATATATACAAAAATATCGTATCATTTTTGATAACATTTTTGAATTCGCAGTGAAATTTACTTCCGATAACCCGATGAGAGTGTTTCTGATTGGATGAATCCGAGAAAAGTTCGTTAGCTTCATCCCCGATGTGCCATGTTACATGACCTAATTTTAAAAATCCCTTCTCACTGGATCTATTTAGGGGAATATTCTCAGTCAGATTTCTGATTATTATTCCCTGAAATTTTCATCCAAACATTGATTTTATTCATATTCTTTAAATAATTTCCACAATTTCTCAAAATTGTAACAGACAAGTTTTATTCAAAAAGCTCTCTTAGTTCACAAACCATTTATTTAAAGAAATATGTTTTTTTTTGGGTATTTGGAAAAGATATTATAAATGAATTCACTGTTCTACTACATATTCTGGAAAATAATCTTGAGACCTAAACATTTTTGGCTCGAAAACATTTTAATAATGCTTTTATTTATAATTGAATTTTGAACTAATTTCTCATTGATTCTGTATCAGTGAATTCCATCTATGAAAAAATGGCCAATTATGCTCTTGATTTCAAAATTATTTTTAGAATGCAAACTATAACAACAAAGAATAACAAGTAACAAAAGAATGAGAAAATGTATTTGTTAAATAGTTTATTCATAGCATTAACTATTTTTAACTATTTTCCACAAATTGTAATCGAAAATTATTTTCACAAAATGTGCATAATTGAAAAATTATTCGTTTCGAAATTTCTTCCCTTTGTAAACTTTATATTATTTATAAAACTGCTGAAATTTGCAACGAAATTCACTTCTGTAGAAACGTGAAAAAGGGTGGAATTCGTGCCAGTGGTAATTCAATAATAAAGTTTGACAAACAATGTTGGAAGCCGGAAAGCAAATTTCTCTCTCCGATGAAAAGCTGTTATCGAATTTTTTTGACAAGGCTGCGTTTATTCCATATTGCGTTATCCTATACATTTTGAAAAATAGTAGACAAATAGAAGTCACATGAAGATTCGGAATTTTTTTTCTTTTTTTTTTAATGCAGAAAGTTGGAACACACGCTATACGTATAGAAAAACACATACAATAATAAACAATAAATAGTGACTTGAATTTTTTTGTTTCTAGCATGCATAAGATCCTATGGATTTGCAAGTTATATTTGCTTTGACCAAATTAATTAGTAAATATATGATGGAATTTGATGTAATTTGTAAAAGGCTCAAGGAATGTTATGCAAGTTTCTGAAATACCATGGAATTTCATGAAAGTATACGCATTTTGATTAAATTTTGTATCATTGCTAATGTTTGAAACATATTAATTTAAACAAAAAGGCTCTCAGTAATTACATTAAGCAAAAGGTACGTTCAATTTGATCCATATGGAAAATTAAAAAAATATTTCAAATATTGGGTTCTATTTCAGAAAAATATATCCACAAAGGAAGAGATTTTCAAAACATGATTCTCTCGAATGTTTATTTGTTATTCTTTCATAAAAAAATGCCGAATCAAAGGTAAAAGTTTCAGAAAAAACCGCAACTTTCTAACAATAACATAAGAGAAGATAGTTATAAGATTGTTATAAACAATAAGAATCTGGCATCTTATTCACATTGAAATCCATTGGACCCTTTTAGAAAATCCTAAATCCCTATAAGTCCTATTTAAAATCCTCACAAATCTTCCTAACAATTATGAAAAAGAAGTATTGGAAAGTATTGCATCTAATACTTTTCTCGTGAATAAGTATTGGAAATCTATTAATTTCTCGCGCATAAAATATTAGAATTTATACTTGTCAATACTACTTTTTCATAAGGGAAATTGTAGAAACTCGTTCAAAACCGCATACCATTTTTGTGAAATCCTTAAAATTAGTAGAATCCTCGAAAAATCCGTCAAATGTTTTTAGGCTCTTGAAAATGTCTTTCAAAATCTTTTGAAGTATATTAAAATTTTGCAAAGCGCTTAAAAATTCCTCTAGACAGAGGGAGAGAGAGATTAATACTTTATTTGTCATTAGCTGAACCCTTAAGTACACAACAGTAAAGAATACTTATGTACACACACATAATTTCGCACTTCATTCTGCGTTTCTTAACTTCCGTAAACTATGCTCTCGAAATATAACAATCTTCACTTAAATTGAGAACATACCTAATACTCAATACATTGCTAATACTACATAACTAATCTTCCATATCTTTTTTGAATATTTGGAAATTCTGCTCTTGAAACAGTAAACTGTTTCTGCATCAACTATGTCTTTGGATAAACTGTTCCACAGAGTCGTAACCGATACAACAAATGACTTCTAAAAAGTTACAGTTCTGCTCTGTTGAACTCGAAACCTTTTTGGCTGTCTAACTTCCCGATTAGTAACAGTAATTCTTCCTACAAATTCACCATGAGGATATTGCGGACGTTTTACATTGAAGATGAGTGTGATGCAAGAGTTCAATAGCCTTGTTAATTTAGGATCCTGCTGTACAGAAATATCAGTAAACACTTCACAACAATAGTTAAGGTACGGCATCATAAGGGAAGAGATCAGCTTAATTCCTAATTCCATGGATGAAGAATTCTTATTAAAGTGTAGTTGTTTGAGCATAGGATAAACACTTCTGGAAATGCTTTCAACCTCTTTGTCCCAAGACAATGCAGAGGTTAAAATTATTCCCAGATTACGAGCACTACTCACGAAAGGTTCAAAAGATTCCGTTCATTTGCACTGGTGACGAAGAAGCAACGTCTAGATATTCTGCCGTCCTGATGAAGAAACATAACATCTACAGTTTAACGTAAGGCCTGTTTACTTCTACGTCGCAACACGAAGTTGAACCTTATGTCAAACTGCAGTTGTACAGTTCCTTCATCACGACGGCAGTATCGCTATACTGAGAATTGCCTAAAATTAAGGTCTGAGTTTTAGTAGGATTTAGCTTAAGCTTGTTAGTATTTGTACAATCACAAATATCTTTAATATCTTGACTAATTAGGTCAATAGTCTCATTAATTTGAACAGGCTTACATTGGATATTGATCTGCAGATCATCCACAAGTAGCATGTACATACAGAACTTTATTACTGTACTCAAATCATTAGTGAATAAAATAATTAGAGGAGGCCCAATCACTGACCCCTGCGGAACTCCTGAGCTAATGTCTTCACGAGAAAATAAATACGTTGCTATCCATTTCAGCATAGATGCAGAGAACCCATAGTTTTTTAATTTAGATAAGAGAAGCATATGAGGGACCATGTCAAAAGCCTTGGTAAAATCAAAAAGAACCATAATTGTCACCATTCTCTTATAAATTCCCAAGCGAATGTCGTCCGTGACACTGAACAATAATTTCTGCATACTGCATACATATCCTGCATACATATCCTTCCATACTGCATACATATCCTTTCCTATAGCCAGATTGACATGAATTTAGGATATTTTCTTTTTGCACATAGTCTATCATCTGACTGTAGACGATTTTTTCCAATACCTTAAAAAGACAACAGAGTATGGCAATAGGCCTACAATCACCAGCATTGAGGTGCTTTAACTTTACTTACAGGTCTTATTAGTATCACTCTCAATCAGTGTAAGCGGAGAAATACCTTTGATGTAGAAATGAGCATCATCAAAATCAAAGTTAAGGAGATTGGACAACCAGTCTGTTGATATACTATATGAAAAACTACCACAAATGGAAAGAAAGTAAGCATTTATTTCATCAACCGTATACACCAGTGGTAATTCCTCATACCCATGTTTGACCAAACCTAAAGATCTTAACTATACTCAACTCTTGCCTCTCTGAGTAGTCTCGTGACAATCTTTCCCAGTGCCTCATAGCTATCGTAAATTGAAGGATCATCTAGTCTTTTCCATACCTTGTATTCACGATCACGCTCTCTTATCAAATTTGTGATATCATCCGTCATCCATGGACAAATTCGTCTTCTTATCACAGAAGATCTTAGAAGAGCATGTTTATTCATAGCCATATTCAAGAGATTATGAATGAATTTCTGTTTTCCATCTGCAGTTTGTATACCATTATATTCCCGCCAATTAGCAGATCGTATACTTGTGAGAAAGGCCTCATTATCAATATTCCGAAAATCAGGATAGGTATTGTTGTTAGTTTGCACAAATCCACCTGTTTCCCAGGAGTATTCAGTCGCTATAAAATTATGCCCAGCCAAAAAGGTGACAGTTGATTGATAGGATGATGTTACCTTTTGAATATCGTCTACTATACGCAGATCTAACCGTGTACCAGAAGTCCGAGTATGGTGCGTTGTTGCATATGGAACTATAAATAGATTGAGTAAAAAAGATCTTTTATATGGGTAGATCCATAATCATGACAAATTAAATCGAAATTAAAATCCTCTAAAATTATTATATTAACATATATGCATGATTAAACATTAAGAAATAGGATTCAAAATCACACAAATATTCTCCATGAGGTCTTCTATATAACACAGATAGAAGAATAGGTGATGTCCCATGACTAATAATCTCAATTATGATAAATTCAGGTTCTTTAAATAATCCATCAGATGTCTCTGGTACTATCCCTATGCACAATCCCATATCAATCAAGAGCATGAATATCATCACTAATAGCTTCAGTTAGCCATGTTCCGCTTATTGCTCTGACATGATATATATTATGATTTAAGTAAGAACGAAGTAAGTCTATATGCCATTTTAGTGAATTTATATTAATGTGACAGACTTTTAGTAGCGAGTTATGAGAGACAGGATTGGAGTCAGGGTCATTACAATGAGACAAGGATCTACATAGTTCAGGAGTTAGTCATTCAGTTAAAAGTTCTAGATCACCCTGACATAGAATCCTGATTACAGGATCCTTATCCTCTCGCCCAACAAGGATGACACTATTTACCTGCCACACATATTTGTACGAAAGCAACTTAGCCTTTTCTCTAGTTAAGCAAATTAAGTTGTATGTGGCTGCAGGGAGGTATTGATTAATGCAAAGACGAGATTTACCCAGATCCGAAGATACTTCATTTGCATATAGCGCTTTCTTCTTTCTCATACTGGAAATCATCACTTTTCGAGGCCTTAGCGTTGAAAATCGAACCAGAACTAATTGTAGCCTACCAGTGATATGATTTGTATGAGCAACAACCGATTTTGTGGAAGAATGTTTTGAAGTAAGAGTTGAACTCGAACTTGACTCTACCGCCTCTCCTAATGCAGATGATTGAGCTTGTGTCGATGATACTGAGAGTGTAGAAGACATCCTGTGTGCATTTTCCATCTCAGCAGGAGCTAGCTGCACATTAATAGCCTCTGAGACAGAGACCGAAAGAGGCAGAGAGAGTTGATTGATTGACTGATATTCTTTATTAGCTTTCGCTATTATTAAGTATGTACATATACACATTACTTGATACAATCCCATGAATCTAAAACCTTATCTTCTAACAGTATCCACTATAAATTTAGACACTTCTCGGTGAAACGTTGCCAGCCTCCTCTCACTTCTCAAACTAGCTGGTACACCATTGTACAACCACATTCCGTTACTGAAAATACCTTTTTGGCCTGTCGTTGTACGACTGAATCCTACTTGCATATTTTCCTTACTCCTCGTGTTGTAATTATGTTTTTCAGTTACTTTCTTCATTCTTTTACCTGTAAATTTTGGTCGTAACCCATTTTCTGCTTTAAACAAAAAAATGCAATCGTTTAATGACATTCTCTGCCTTACCAACATGAAACGTAAAGCTCTCATCATGTCATCTACAGCTGTGTACCTATCACAATGTAATATTGCTTTCATTGCCCGATTTTGGCTTTTTTGTAGCTCATCTACAGATGTTTCATTGGCGTTGAACATAACCATCGAACAGTGTTCAAAATGCGGTGCTATGATGCTCTTATAAATAATAATTATTCGTGTGTATTGAGATACGGAATACAACAATATTTTCAGAAAGTGAATCTTTTTGCTGATATTCTTGATTATATATTCTATGTGTTCAGTCATGCTTAGTTTTTCGTCAATTACGACTCCTAAATATTTCATACTTTTAACTCTTTCAATATCTAATCCACCAATTCGGAGATTCACATCTACATTATCAACTTTTCTCCTTGTACTAATTATTATCATACATTTTGTTTTTTACGTATTGATTTTTAATTCGTTAGATTCTAACCAATTTTCAACCTTTCTTAGTTTTTTCTTTCATGATTTCTTCGGATCTGAATACACTTGTTGCCACGCAATAAATCATGGTATCATCCGCAACTCATTTCAATACACACTTCCTAATAACATCGACAATATCATTCATTTGTACATTATACATAAGTGGCCCTAAAACTGAGCCCTGCGGCACACCATTTTAGACACTGATACTAGACAATTTCATATTTCTCTATTTTGTATATTGTTTCCTATCTGTTAAATAGTCTTTATACCATTGCAAAACAGTACCTTCTATTCCATAATATTTTAATTTCTTTAACAAAATGCTTCTATTCACCGTTTAAAAGCTCTCTTGAGATTTAGAAAGACCACTAAAATTACGTTTCCCTCACTAATTTCTTCTTTCCAAGCAGTTAATAAATCTCGTAGCATCACTTCATATGAATGATTATTTCTGAATTCAGATTGTTGTTCTGTAAATATGTTTTTCTCAAAATATTCTTCTGCCTCATTTTTAACTACCAATTCTAAGACTTTTCCATGAGTTGGTAACATATTAATTGGTTTGAATTCCTCACCTTTATTCGTATTTGTAATTTTTGGTATCGGTATGACTGTTGATCTTTCCGATTGCGCGGAAATTCGCCTTCCTTTAAGGACTGATTTATAATATCTACAAATTTATTAGCTGATACCTTGAGGCTTTTCTTTAATATAGATGTATTTATTCCATTCTCACCCCCTTTCTTATCTTCCATCCTGCTTATTATTTGGTTAAGATCTGCTATGGTTATTTGTTCGAAGTCATTCACTTCATTATTTGTTAAATTTTAGTCAACAGAATTACTTATGTTATTGTTACATATTGATTCAATAATTAGGTTTTCTGCTAATCTGTTTTCATTATATTCCCTTTTTGTTTTTCTTATTAATGCGACTATATGATTTCTGCAGCTTCTATAAAAATATTAGGCGACGTGTCAGCTACAATCGATATATCTTTATATTTTGCATTTCTGCTTCTGTATATAATTTTCATGCCTTCGCACTTCTTCAAGCTTTCTAAATTATTTTGAATAACAATCATATCTAAAAGTTCATCACTCGTTTTTTCCTCATCACTATTAATTCCCATTACTTTTAATTTTGGATTCTTTGTCTTAGGTATTATTATTGCGTAACTATTTCCTAATTGTTCCTGTACTGAATTAATCAAAATTTCTTTCTGTTTCGGTTTATCACATTCGGTTATAACAGATTCCTTCTCAATGTTTTTTTATCTTGGAAACACCTTTCTTTAATTCTTTAATATTAACTTTATCTTTGATAATATTTTTGTTGCCTTCACCTTTTGTTTCCTCTTTTTGTACAGGCTCTACTAAAATAACCGTTTCATCTTTTCTATTTCTCAACTTTTCAGCATATGAATCTTTTTTTACCATTTTCCCAAATTATGCAAAAAAAGCGACGCCAAAAAGCGGTAAGAGAGAGAGAGAGAGAGAGAGAGAGAGAAGCATTCTTCCTTGGCGTGGCAGTAGTGGGGATCTGGAATAGGAGTCTTTAGAGCAATTGCGAATTGCCGCACAAAAGGGTTACGCGATTACGGAGAGAAGGTATAGAAAGTATATTCGTGAGAAAGAAACACAGACTTCCGTTCGTACTTTTGCTCGTTTTTTTCAATTCACTCCCGTAAAAAAAGAAGATTCACTTCAATGAATAAAATCCTTGGATATTCTATGAATTCCCTTGAAAGCTATCCGGATCAAAAGGGAACAAACCTGATCGTCCTTTCAGACAAGAAAAAAGAACTCAAAGTTTATCTAAAGTGTGACCAAATTATTTGATGAATTGATGAACTAAAAATTATTTAATATCTTTCAAATTTCTTAACTTTTTTCAATTAATTCTTGAAAATCCATTAAAAATTATGAATTAATTTAAGTGTTTTGAAAATTCTTTGCAATCTTTTGAAATACCATAAAATCTTTCGAGTCTCTTAAAATCTCCTCAAATTCCTTGACATTTTTTAAAGCTCTTAAAAATTTCTTGGAATCTTCAAAAGTTTCCAAGCATCCTCTGAAATCCCTTCAGGTTGTTTAAATCTCTTGAAAATTTCATGCAATTTTTTAAAATACCCTAAAATTTTTCTAGTTTCGTAGAAATCTTTTTAAATTCTTTGAAATTTTTTTCAGCTCATAAAAGTTTCTTAGAATCTTTCAAGATTCCTTAAAATCCTTTTAAATCTCGTCAATTTATTTAACTTTCTTAAAAATTCTTTGCAATATTTTTAAATACCCAAAATTTTTTGGTTCCCTTGAAATCTTTTTGAATGTATTGACATTTTTTCAATTTATGGCAACCTATTGAAAATTCTTGAAATCTTCTAAAATATCCTAAAAAAATTCAAATCCTATGAAATCTTTTGATATCCCTTGCAATTTTTCAAAGCTCTTGAAATCCTTAGCTTCCTTAAATATACATTAAAGTCTTTCAAATCATTTGAAGTCCTTCAAATTAATTTTAAATTCTTTCAAATTATTAAAATCTTTCGAAAATCTCTCAGAGAAACTTTAAATATCCTAAAATCTTAAAAAAATTAAAAATCTTTGGAAATACCCTGAAATACTTCGAAATCTCTTACAATCTTTAAAATCCTAGAAAATCTCTCAATTCCTGTAAATACATTCTCTGAAATCCATCAAAATGTTACAAAAACCCATAGAATTCTATCAAATCTGATATGTCCTGAAATCCTGGAAAATTGATTGAAATAGCTTAAGAGCTTTCAAAACCTCTCAAAATCATTGAAATCCTCGGAAATCTGATTAAGTCCTTTAAAATCCCAAGATCCCAGGGGTTCGTCACTTCTATGGGGCGTTCCCCCTCCCCCCACTAGTGCTCTATTTCTCTATGGAGTTCTTTGTCTACTGTAGTCTCAATCCCTCTCTTTTTTTCGTTCTCACCCCCTTTTCAAGGTCATTCGACAGAGGTATCGTTACCATGGTAACACGCGAGCCCAGAATAACGGGCAACCCCTTTTCATCCCTTTGCCATGTTCTCCTTTCACGTATGTGGTATAGCTAGTACCTATTGAGTAACAATTGCATCATTTCGTCGGGTTCGCGCAAATAGTTTTGAATAAAATATGTATTCAGATTCATTAAAAAATGCTGATAATCATTGAAGAAACAATACAGGAATGTTTTTCAGTAGGACTGTAGAAGTTTATAGATTTCTTGGAATGTTTTATAAACAATTAAATGGATGTAGAGGTTCTTCTGAAGATCAGTAGTATTTAACATTCACAATTTCTAGTCAATAAGAGTTTTTTAGTTGCAATAATGAAAGTGAATAAATAGTTTCATATGTTATTAACGAGTCTTATTGAAAAGTATTATAAACAATTGTTCCCCTCAGTTATTTGTGGTGGAATTAATAGAGTTGTTCCAGGTAATTAACGATCGATTAATGGGTAATGAAACCAAATTATTATATTTGGTCATTTGATAATGAAACATATAATTGTTCAGACAAACTTGATAAATGCAATATTTTATTGTTGTTCGACATACAAACATTAATCTTTCAAGATTATTAACTGCGAATAACTAATATTTAAACTTTCTTGGGACACTTTAATAAAGACAAAAAATTGCTATTATTGTATTTTTCTCATCTTGTCCATTAGGGCGGAGTAAAAATGCTGAAATTAATCGAATGGTTTCAGCTGAGAGAGAAAAAATTGTGGGTTGGCATCCGAAAAAAGTAATGAAAAACATTTGGAAATCGGTTAATATTTTCAGTTCTTTTCTTTTACTTGAAGAATAAAAGTTTTTGAAAATTCAAAACAAATTTCCTAATCCTTTTCGACTAGTTTAGAATTTTTGAAAAATGTGCAAAAAAATATTTTTTTTAGATCAAGTCTTGTGCACATATTTTGGAAAAAGATGAATATGTCGAAACTTAAATTTCTTCAGCTTGAACCAATGAAAATGTTATCATTTTGATTTTTCAGAAAAAAGTTCGTTATTTATTAATTTTAGGAATTTGGTATTTCAGACTTTTTTCGATTTTGGAATGTTTTAACAATCACAAAAAATGTTTATTTCATGATAGCAAAATAATGACCTGTTTCTTTGGTTTAAGCTGAAAAAAATTTAGGTTCGAGATATTCAACTTTTTTAAAGAGGTGTGCATTTTACTCAATCCAAAAAACTACGTTTTTGCACATGTTCGAAAAATTATAAATTGAGAAACACACTTTTTCTTAATTCCTAATTTTTTTGATTTTTTACTAGCAAAAACTGTACACATAAAAAATTCAACATAATTTTTGAAGCAATAGGAAATGCATTTTGAATTTTCAGAAATTTTTTCCCCCAGCTCAAACAATTCGATTGTTGAAAGATGCATCTTATGCCTCAAATTTATTTTTATTTTTACAATGCATAATTTGATTTTTTCTTCGCATAATTTCACATCATAATCAGTTTCTCAGCGCATAATCCAAACATTTTTCACATTAGAAAATACTTTCCTTACTGACAAGATAGCCACACAAAAAAGTGTCGTTATCTGGGGACGCGACATGTTTTCCTATGGACTTTAACGCGCTGAATCTGAATCCGATATCATAATTTTCTCTACACGTCAGCGTCTCACCCTAACCTCAAAAAGCATGGAAAATTAGTATTTCCTGTTCTGGGGACGAGGCATATCAATTCTTATGTTTTTCGATGCACTGCATGCGAATTAGCTGTCAGAATTGATCCCAAACGTTGTTACAATTGACGTGCCGAGCTTCAATTCACCTAACCTAACCTAAAATCACCTAACCTAACATAACCTGGCCTTATACAATCCTTATCTTCCATCGCGATGATGGTAGTTTTGTCTAATAAAACGCTATGTCCTGTTTCGATATAATGCTCAGCTAGTGCTGATTGCGTGGAATGTTTAAGCCTCACTTTACTCTCATGTTCCTTTACAGGCTGGCTCACCGCACTCCCGGTTTCTCCAATATAGACTTTTCCACAAGAACATGGGATTTTATATACTCCCTGACCCGAGGCCGATACTGAGATTCTTAATCCTTCACGTGGTGATGTTGGGCAACGGATCCATACTGAATGAGTCCCTGGTTAAACGGCGTTCATGCCGTCATGGCAGGGACAAAAAGAAAGTGTTTTACGATGCAGGGATTAGGAACCCCAGTATCGGCGTCTGGTCAGGGAGTATATAAAATCCCTTGTTCTTGTGGAAAAGTCTATATTGGAAAAAACGGGTGGGCGGTGAGCCAACGTGTAAAGGAACATAAGAGTAAAGTCAGGCTTGAACATTTCACGCAATCAGCACTAGCTGAGCATCATATCGAAACAGGAAATAGCTTTTTATTTGACAAGACTACCGTCATTGCGATGGAAGATAAGGGTTATATAAGGCCAGTTTAGGTTAGGTTAGGTAAGGGGAAGTTGGGGTGGGGGGATTTGAACGACTTAATAGGCTACGAAAGCCTTTTTTGTAGGCGCATGTCGCCTACTTTGACTAATTTTTTTTATTCCGCTCATATTTTTTATGCTTTTACTTTAAAAAAAATTGTTTTGCCAGCAACCGACCGCCTTGAAGAAGTTTACTTATACAGTTCTATTAAAGTAAAACTGCAAACGTGATAAAGAGGAAAATAGGATTACTGGCACATTGAATAGGAGTCGTAACCTTTTCCGTCATTTTCGTTCGTCTCACGAAATACATTGACTTCAGTTTGGTCAAAATACGTCACATCATATTATGGCGCACTTAAAACGTAAGTATAGGTACAAAGAGTGTTGACAAACTATCGACAATTGAGACGACTCGAGTGCAGCACGTGAGCCAACAAACACGTGCTCGATCTTTGTGACGTCTTTATCAAGGAAAAACGTAATAGAATTGAAAGGTAGCATGCCATAAGGTCCTAACTCAAGTTTTAAAAAATTTACAGGATATACAAAAAATGTTCTCAAAAAAAAAAACAATTTTTAATTTAAGAAGAAATGAGAAAGTTTTTTCGTATCTAAGAAAATGGTTAACGATATCTTTCATTAGGATGGTTATTATTTACACTTAGTCGAATTTTTTTAGAATTTGACTGTTCAGTTTTTCCGAGTTTCCCAGTTTTATTCGAATGCAAAAAAAATCCCTCTAAATTTGAGCGAAATCCGTTGATATTCAGGGGTCGCGCAATGATCATAAAATTTCCAATTGATTTAACATGGAAAAAAGTCATGTTTTTGTAAATCCAATATTTAAATGCGATAATGTGTTACATATAATTCCATATTTCAGTATATTGTTCAGAATTTGTCAGAGAATAAGAATAAATTATTAATTTTGAGGGTGAACGACTTTAAACCACTCTTATGGGTCCCCAGATAAACCCCCATATGCACAAATTTGAATTTTACGTAATATTGCGCTTTATAAACGCTTTTTGAATTGAATTTTAAAAATTATTTGAATAATGCGTCTTTGTTCGAGTATACATTTTACCTAAAAAAGCGAGAAAAATATTTCATCTCACAACATTTTCGACAGATTTTAATATTTCTAAGTACTAATTTGTTTTCTAAGAGTACTTGAAAATGTTTAAACAAATTTCGCGACTCACCTAGAATAACAAATGTTGAAACTAATGAAAATCGTTTAAACTATTAAAAATTAGTTAACAAATAACTGGGTTGTCTTAAATGATCGTTAATAAACTGCAATATTAAAAAAATTCAAATTTGTCACGTATGGGGCTTTCATTGGGGACCCATAAGAGTGGCTTAACGTCATTCACCCTCAAAATTTATAATTTATTCTTATTCTCTGACAAATTCTGAACAATATTCTGAAATACGGAATTATTTGTAACCAATCATAGCGTTTAAATACAAAAAGCCGATTTTTTCCCATGTTAAATTATGAGGAAACTTCATGGTTTTCGCGCGACTCCTAAATATTAACTGATTTTGCTCAAATTTAGAGAATTTTTGTTGGGGTATCCAAACAAAAAAGAGCGAAGAAATTCGGAAAGTGAAAAATAAGGGCCATCCTAATCTCCAATACGTTGTCAAAAGCCTGATTGGTTGCGACACTGTGCGAATATAACTTTCAGTGACTGTTTTCAGCTTGTTTTTAGCTTGATAATTTTATGATACAAATATTAATAAATATTACGAATTTTCTGGGGAAAAATTTCAAATTATTTTTCATCTTGAAAAATAAATTTGCAGAGAGAACTGAAAAAGATTTCGTAAGATTTAAAACGATTTCCGAAAATGTCGAAAAATAATGTAAAAGGTTTTAAAGTCAAAATATTTAATTTTTAATGATTAGAAAATTTTAGAAAAAATGTAAGTAAATTTAAGAGATTTATAGAAGTTTTGGAAATACATGAAAATCATTTTAAATTGGACAAATTTCGAAAAACTTCAAGGAAAATGTAAATTTTTGATGATTTAGAATGAAAAAATTCGAAGCTTTTTAAGAATTTTGAAAGGTTTCAAGAAAAGAAACAACTTTTCTTAAGATTTCATGCAAAATTTTGCATTATTTTTCATGATCCAAATTAATTTCTGTAGATAATTTCAAAAGATCTCTAAAATATCAAGGAAAATCTGGAAGATTTCAAGGCCCTGATTTTTATTTTGAAAGATTTTTCAAAATTTTGTGAATGATTTGAGTCAGTTTCGAAGATTTTTGAAAGATCATCTCTTATGGTAAAAACTTGATATTTTTTTAATAAAAATGTAACTGTTTGGTTGAGAATTAATCAGCTTTGGTCGAGGATTCAACTAATTTGCCAAAAATACATCTTTTTGGTCGAATTCAACTATTTTTGATCTCAAATACATTTTTTTTTACTTTGAAATATCAAAAATTTTATTTTCCGTTTAGAATTTATCTTTCTTGGTTAAAAATCTAAATATTTTGTTAACAGTTCAACTATTTTGTTAAAAATTCATGCATTGGGTTGAAAATTCATTTGATTTTGGCAGAAAATTAACCCTCTTGGTTCAAAATTATTCTGTTTTGATTTAGGATTAAACCATTTTGCTTCAAATCATTTTTTCTAGGATGAATTCAACTGTTTTTAATTTGAAATTAAAATCTTTTTTGGTTGAAAATTCAACTTTTTGGTTGAAAGTGAACTTTTTTATTGAAATTTTTGTTTAATGGATTCAAAATTTTCAAAAATCTTTCTGAATTTTCTCAAAAATCTAAGCGAAATTATATTTATGTAATCTTAAAGATAAATTATTAAAAAAATAGATACATATTTGAAATTTCCATTCGTATTAAAAATGGGTTTTCCCTTCAAGTCGAAATAATAAACGCGCGCATATATCGCGATTGATTATTATGCTAGTTGAGATAAATCAGTCCTGAATTGAACCCTGGAACGATTGATTGGAAAATGTTATTCGGCTCAGAGAAATTTTAGGGAGAATTTTTTTTTTATTGAAGGAGGATGTTTTATTAGCTTCGGATGGTAATAAAAAATCCAGTTCTCAATTTAAAAAAAGTGAAAATTTACTTTCTATATATTGAGCTGCTGATTCGATAAAAAAAAAGATTGATTAAAAAATAGTATTAGGTTCTAACAAAATTAAAGGATGAAGGGGGGATGTTTTTTTAACTCTAGGTGCACATATGCACGTGATAGAAAAAATTGAACTGTTACAAAAAAATTCAATTTTTAATTTTTTTTAAAAGTGACACTTTAGTTTCCATCGAAAAAATTTGTCAGCACTAATCAGCTGTTAAGCTTGGTGCGGCTGTGCATGCACACAGGAGATCTCATGTTCGAAAATTTGTGGCTTAGGCCCTTATGGTATATCTTTCAATTCAAGTCTTAGGATTCTTAACATTTTTGTGATTTAAATGAGTTAATGATCATGATTTGAAAATTATGGAAACAGGAAATGAGTAATAAAAAAAGGATACGATAGAATTTCATGTCTGACACAAGATTGACTTTACTACTTGTTACTGAAAGGAGATATTCATAGCTCGAACCAAAAGTTATTTTTATAGCTTTATAGCCTTTGTTAAATCGCTTGGAACATTTTATTTGTGCAGTTTTCTTATTTTCCTTGGTGTAGTCAATTTTATGATCTCATAAAGCAAAATTTAATAAAAAACGATAGATATAGATTGATAGCTAGTTTTTTAAAATGAAAATTAATGGATTACAAACTTGAAATTTGAATACTGCAGATTTATTTTATATAGTCTGATTGACCTTGATAACATATTTTTTTATTGAAATTGGTTAATCTGTTTGCGAAAAAAATGATATTATTTACTTTTCTTCCCCCTCCATAACTCCACAAAAGATTAAAATTTCAGGTTGATGTTTGCAGGATTTTTTATTTACATGTATGCCAATACATGGTGACAATATATAGGCTTGATACGGGCGCGGGAAATGTTTACATATTAAAAAATTGTTTCTAGTCTGACTAAAGCATTCAGATTCTACTTGGAAAACTGTGGTGTCTGAATATAACTTATCGTGTCTACTTATACAACTAATCTCTTTAAAAAAAATGTAACCTGAAATCATTTTTGATATGATCTAATTTGTGCTACTTGAAAAAATATATGTTTTGAAAACGAATGATATAATTTTTGAGAAAAACTGAAAAAAACTCTGATCAAAAAAACAGGTGAAAATTTTATTTTGAAATTTTGAAAGTTTTTTTCAACTATTTACTCGCACTCTGATCAATTTGGAATGAATATGCTAAAGTAGAGAACTTGAGGATACTTTCAGAAAAATGGAGGTGTTGCTCTAAAACATAACCTCATTTTTGTATAATTTCAAAATTTGTTTCATCCGTATTCTTGGTCAGAATTTTGTTATTTTTTTTACTCTTATTGACCTTTATTACATATATTTTTTCATCCAAATCGTTTGATCCATTTGCGAGAAAAATACATTTCTTTACTTTTCTTCTTCCTGCATGACTCCCCAAAAAATGAAATTTTGAAATTGACATTTGCAGGATTTTTTATCCACTTATATGCCAATATATGATGACAATATAGACTTCATTACATTCGGGGAAATTTTCACATGCTTAGATCCTAGGCCCTTTTTTGAAAGTTATAATGAGGTGTCCTTGAAAAATGTTTCTAGTCTGACTAAAGCGTTCGGTTTCCACTTGAACAACTACGATGTCTAACTACAACTTATGGTGTCCACCTCTACAACATTTTTCCTCGAAAATAAATTTTAATCTTAATATATTCTTGATATTATCTAATTGGTGCATTTTTATTCACTGTTTAAATAATAACAGTGCCCAGTGGGCGTGAAATTTAAGAACGTAATTGGAACGTTCTAAAAACGTTCCTTGGATGTAAAAGTCAAAAGAGGTTATTCGAGCATTTTGAAAATATGTTTTTTTATACGACTAATTTATTTTCCATTCAACTTATGTAAACTTTCATACATTCATTCCCACGTCAAAAGATGTAACTTTTGTGGAGTTTTGTGCTTGCAGAAAATTTGTATCAGAATGTCAGAGAATTTTCTTGAAAATATTATTACTATTCCAAATACCTGCATTGAGATTCGTATTATCATAAATTATTCCTCATTGAACATATGTCTAAAAATCGTTTTTGATTTATACAATCAAAAAGGATGCAAATATGGTTCCAATAGAATTACGAAGAATTTTATATTTTGTAGAACAAGTGAAATAAGTAAAAATAGTTGAAAATGAAGTAGATTCATTATTTTGAATTTCCCCTGCAAATTAAAATAGGTTGCAATGAATCTCACATTTCGTTTGATTAATCTATACAAGTTTCTGCACTTTCTGTGAAACTTCTTGAGTGACATTTCTAGACACGTAATTTTAGTTCCGGATTCATAGAGGAGGTACCCAATCCACTATAATAATTTTGGATGCTTCTACCAAGATATGAGCTGCAGCGCTTAGTTATGCACCTCATTATATTTTACGTCTTTAATTGGCGCAATGCCATGTGCAGGGGATCGTGTTTTGGAAATGATTTTCCTTCATCTCAATGCTTTTTTTTTACAGGAATCTAATTATAAAAGTGCATAAGTGCATTAAATAAAAGAGTACTAGTTTTTCATCAAAGCATAGCTTAATAGAGCCAGAGTCTTAATTAGCCACTCCCGTAAAAAAGCAAAGAACGTCGCAGGCAAGTATTTGAAAAATGTCAAGATTGGAATGGCTGGCCTCGGAAATTGTCAATAAGAGCATAATGTATTTACCTCATGCAACATGCTCGGTCTTTGTACTTTCCCACATTTACGCAGAGACCTGTGATGATTAAATGTCAAATCATTGACAATTGTAATTTGGTGATTGTGAATTCTCTTTTGTTAAAGCTCCCTCGGCTTTAACGAATACATTTTCATTACGTGTTTCGTGCTCGCACTCGAATAAAGTTTGTGCAAAACGCGAACTTTTCTACATTATGTTCATCTTTATCACAATAAATGAATATTGTATATTATATCAATTTCTGTATCTCGGTCCCGGACTGCTCATTCGAATATTGCAAAATAAATTAAAATTGTTATTTTTCATGAATACGTTGATATTTTTTTTCTATTTGGCAATAGTCTCTATTCACAGATACCATGAAATTGCATCATTTCAATAAATGTATATTATTAAAATAATTCATAATCTGCATTGATATTGAACCAGATGTATTTTGTTGTCTTGCTTTTATTATTCAAAATGAGGTGCGTGCTATAGAATAAGTTATTTATAGTTATTGTACAGATATATTAACAAATTAATTTGAATTATCATTATTATTAATTTTAATTTTAATTATGAACAAATTTGTTTTAGATGGATAAAGAATGTTCTTTCCTACCTATTTTTGTTCTTGCATAGTTGGAATGGGGAATGGAATTTGTAATTTTTCATAAAATTTTTCAGATATAAGAAAAAAACTATGGATCTTATAAAAATATATTTTGAATTAAATTGGTAGATCTTTCTGAGATGAACAATTTCGTTGCCTAGCATTTTTTGGTGTCACACAGGTTTTTGCCCGAAAATAGAATTATTTATTATGATAACATGTTTTACAAATAGAACAAAAACTATACTTGTTATCAGAAAATTGTTTCTGGAGAATTGATAGACCTTTTTAAGGCCAATAATTTTTTTTAAATTAATATTTTTATCTTGTTATGCACAGTTTAGCCGGAAAATGGAATTCTTTATTTTTAATGACATTTTTTACCATTAGAACGAAAAATATGCGTCTTTCTTGTGTCGTTTGACCATAATTTGTAAAAAATGTTATTGATATTTTCTATGATTGGAACGAAAAATACGCATCTTGTCAAAATATAATCAGCAATAAATTCTTAGACCTTTTTCAGGTGAACAATTTTGGCAAGATTACATCTTGTGTCGTTTTTCCAAAAAAAATTTTCATTATTTTATTATTATCTTTTACGATTAAAAAAACTACGCATCCTATTAAAAAATGATTAATGAAAAATTCATAGATCTTTTTTAGTTGAATAACTTTCATTTACTAATTTTTTTCCGTAGCTTGCGTCGTTCTTCCAAAAATTTAATTTTTTAGTTTTCAATGTTATTTTTTACAATTAAAACAGAAATTACGCATCCCATCAAAAAAATGATAAACAAATATTTCTAGATCTTCTTTGGCATGCACTGGTTTAAAAAAAATTGAAAACATAATAAAATTTCCAATTATAATGATCTCTGAAAAATCGCTGAGAGGAATCAATCATTCTCCTGTAAAGTCAGAATAATAAAGAAAAAAATATCAAAGGACGTTGAGATTTTATTCTTGAAAATGATATCAATAAATTGAAAGTCGAGTTTGCAGTAGTTTCAGGATGATAGGAATGAATTATTTATGCCTCAAGCAAATAGCTTCCAGTGAAGGTTTTACGTCAAATTGGTGATTTATGAGGTCCATATGTACAAATACGTATACCTCTTCTCTCATGGCACTCTATCAGTATTTTAGTTCAACAAAGTAATTGTTTCAGCAAAGTAATATAAAAGATTATATTTTATTTTTAAAAACCTTGGCCGTAGCAGCTCTTGTAATATCAAAAAAGTATTTAATTTAAAAATAATATAAATATTTTTTATATACAAATACATGATGAAGGCATTTTTCACCGACACACTTAATTTTTCAAGTGAAATAAACTAAAAATAAATTGAAAATAAGGCCACCCTTGGATTTTATAGAATTTTGTAAATCGCAATTTCCAAATGAGGAATTTTAATTATACAAATTTATTTCTAGGAGAGAAAATTTGAATTGTGAATAATTCCTGAATAAAAAAGGCAATATTCTCCTCTTAACTTTTTGACTAAATGTTTTAAAAATTACAATAATAATGATATATATATATATATATATATATATATATATATATATATATATTGATAAAGATTAAGACTTTTTTTCACCATTAATTCAGTAAATAAAAATTTTCAAATAAGCAGTTTTATTTGATAACATTTATTTCTGATTTTTTCAAACCGCTATTGATGAAAAAGAAAACTTTAATTTTGACTGTTTTTCAATATTGCAAAATAATTCAACATTTTGCTGCCACGTTATAATTTGTAAACTTTTTCACACTTTCAAGGAGAGATGAGAAAAATACAATTATAGACAAAAACTTAGAATATCCTGATTTATATTTTTTCTTAATTTTTGCACGATTTCAAAAAATATTAGAAAAAGTTCAAATTATTCCAAAAGATATTTCAAGTTTTAGAAGTTTTGAAAAGATTCAACAATGATTGGAAATTTGGAAAAATTTCAAAAGACATTTTAAACAAAATGTAGGGGTTTCAAGATTTTGAAATAAAATTTCGAATTTTTTTTTAAGAGTCCAGGTGAAATTTAAACTGATTTTTTATTTTCATACAGTATTTCGAGAAAATATTTTTGAATATTCAAAAACATCTCAATAATTTCATAAAATATCGGAAATTCAAAATCCGGGGGTATGGGTTAAAGACACTGATTTAAAAAAAATAGGGAATTTCTTTTTCTGGAGAATGAAAAAATTGGGGAGGGGGAGGGTTATCGCCAAAAATCGAAATTTGAGTTTTTTGACAAGCCTTATATTATGTATTAATTATGAAGTTTATATATCAATTTTCATGAATTAGCATAAACGTTGTCCTTGCTTTTCTTTTTAATTATTTTAGATAATAGATACTATGAAATACAAAAATGTTTTATTATTGTTAGTTCTATATTTTAATTTAAAAATGGCGTGAGACAAAAAAATAGGGACCGTTGAAGAATCCCGAAAAATAAAATTTCCGACACTGTAAAATTCCCGAATGATAACATTCCTGAATTAGAAAATTCCCGACTATCAAAATTCCCGACAGAAAATGCCCAAACGTTCAAATATCCGAACTAAAAAATTCCCGAGTTCATACAATTCAATTTTTTTAACAAATATTATTCATTGATTAAAAATACAATAATAAAATATTTTTAGAAAAAAATATACTTTTAATGCTGTTCGGGAAGTTTTTAGTTCGGATATATTATAATTCGGAAACTTTCTGTCTGTATTTTTTAAATTCGATAATTTTCCAATGCGGGAATTTCACTATTTGGCAATTTTATTATTCGGGAATTTTATTATTTGTCCCAAAAAATAATGTTTTTTTATAGTGTTGTGAAGGAATTTATGAACACATTCGCGTTTTGACTGCTCTCAAGCTGACCGCTCAATTTTACAGAATTATTTGAGATTTTCTCTAATTTATTAATTACTTTCCACCGACATAGAATAGTTCCATCTGGCGCTGTAATATTGGCAGTTGTCAACGGAACTAGGAACCAAGAGACATGTCTCTCGCATAGTCGATTAGTCGCCAACATTATACACGCACGCTCGTACACATGCACACATGCATATATAGACATACACACATATTCACAAACTTATATATGACATACGCAACGAAGTAAAGAAACAAGGAAAGCGACGACAGTGGCTTGGCTGTGGTCGTGGTTTATACAGGTGGTCGGTTGGCACTGAGATCTATTCATTGGTATCCGACGAATTAATCTTCATCTCAGCGACAAAGAGGATGAGGAATTTCGAAACAAAGTGAGAAAAGTGTTTTTAGTTTAGAATCAATCGAAAGAGTCGGAATTAATAAATATAGCGTCTTTGTTTTTTAACATGCTTATTTTCTATTTATAATATTGTAGTACATATATAACGCGCCCGAGCAAAATATTAAAAAAAAATTATTATCTGCAGATTAGAATTTTCTTTAAATTTCAATTTTTTGTTGTATTTTTGGGGATGTTTAGAGTCTTCTCAATTTTTTCCAGATTTTAGGATAGTATTCTGCTCGAGATAAATATGTTTTCATATACTCCTGTAATTGACTTTTATTTTTTGCGCACATGAAAACATCTAAAATTGTTGGTTGACCCTTGATTTTCAGTGACGATCCCCCAAATATCTTGAATCCTTCATGAGTTCATTTTGACCCCAAAAAAGCCCACAAGTGCCAAAAACTATTTGTAGATATTTTTTTGGGCGCAAAAAAGTTAATTACATAAATATATTAGAATATATTCATCTCTTGCAGGATAATATCCTGAAATATGAAAAAAATTGAGAAGACTCTACACCATAACAAGAATTTTTGAATTAAGAAATCAAAAAATCTTTAAAACTGCAAAAAATAATTTGTGTAAATACTATTTTACTCGTGTATTACCTAGATTTAAATCGATCTACATTAAATACACTTCATGGGGGTCCCAATGCACTTCTTTTAGATATGGTATTGTTTGCGATTTCTGAAACCATTTTTTTTGGCTAACACTAATACAGATAATAAGAAAGTAAAACTGCACATAGGCATTAAATAAATTTGTTTGCTCATATAGAAAGGGTTTTCTCTAACAAAAGAAAAAAATGGACACTCATAATATCTTTTAAGCTTATGTTTCTATCTTACCGAAAATCAGTGACCATCAATAGGTCAATCAATGTGTTCTTCTATAACTAACTACTTTTTAACTTACGTTAGTGTTATATTCCAAATAAAAAAAATCCCTTACATAAACAATTTAACCTTTTTTTAAAAACTTTATAAGTCGCTATTAATTGATCATAAAATGTCATCGAAGGTTCGTCAATAGGTCAATCGAAGCAAACAATTAAATCAACTACAGTACCGTCATATTTCCAATAATAAAAAAATTTTCTTCATATAAACAAGATGAAAAACATATTTTCAAAAATTATAAATAGGCCCTATATCATGAAAGGTTATGAAGTGTACAATAGGTAAATCAATGCGTCTCGAAAACGCGAGTGAATACATCAAATACAGTTCTGTCGTATTCCCAGAATAAAAAAAAGTTTGCTTTGTACTCGTATAAACAAGATAAACAATATATTTTGAAAAATTATAAATAGGTATTGCTAGATCGTAAGAGCACATGGAAGGTTCTTTAGTAGGTCATTCGACGCGTCTCGAAGACGCGAACAATTATATCAGTGATAGTACTATAGTATTCATGGTATCAAGAAAGTTTTGTCTCATATATAAACAAAATAAATTTTTTTTCGAACTTTATAAATTGTTACTAGTAGGTTATAAAAGGTTCCAGGATAGGTCGATCGATGCGTCTCAAAGACGCGGACAAATGCATCCGGCATAGTAGCACTGTATTTCGAATATCAAAAAAGTTTTTCTTTTTTTTTTAATTTTTGATTGCAAAAAAAATATTTCTAACTGGCCGATCTAGCTCAAAATCTATATCTCAATTGAAAAAAAAATATATATAAATATCTTATAAAATAATCTCATAAAGTATATTTAAACATTTAGGCCATTAAAAACCTCCCTCTATGAGGAAGCAATTAATCGTTTTTTTTTCTAAAGAAAAATTTCTTAAAAATGAGAAAAAAGTAGATTGTGGAAGAGCATTCAGGTTGAAACAAGCTTTCTCTGATTTTTTAATAATATTACATCCGGTTAAAATAACAAATCTATGTTATGTTTCTTGCGTTTGCTTCCTATCTTAATTTTTTTTGAGTTTACGAACCATATTCCATTTTTAAAGTAGATTTAGATTTTTAATTTTATAACTTATTTCACGTTTTTTCAGTTCACGTTTACAAATCACTAATATCAATAATGATAAAACACAATTTTAATTTGACGAAACAATAACTGAAATTGTAAACGACCTCAATGAGTATCAATTTCGCTAATGAGAGAAAGGATTATCTCACTAATTGAATTCGACTCTGACACATGTGACAAATTTGATAATTGAAAAATGCACACATGGAGCCATATGCCGGATAATAGAGCATCATACCAGATAGGCATTGTTCAATAATTTATAGTCCATTTCATCAAAAGCAATAACGTGTTTCTAATGAAATGTTGGCCTCAAGCTATATTTGTTAATTAAATTGGTTTGAAAAATTATAAATTGTTATCTAACAGCAGATCATCGCAGTCAAGGCCGATTGTTTTTTGAATTATTTATATATAATGTTAACTTTCAATTGTTTATACTGAAAAAATAAATTTATCTATTGATAAATTGCCAAATTATGCATTTATTTACAAAATTTATTAATAACAATCACGGCTATGAAATGCGAATACAGTTTACTGAAGCATAACTGGCAAATCAAGCAAAACACTTTTAACACATACCTCAAACATTCAAAAATTGATCAGTCTGGGCATTTGTTTATAAAATTTGTTTGCCGTAATCACATTTGTCATAAAATAGCTATATAGTTTAATGAGGTATCACTGACAAGTCAAGCAAATCACGTTTTAAAGAAAGTAGCTCAAACTCTAAATAATTGCTCACACTGCGCAATTGTTTATAGACTTTGTTTATGATAAAGAGAAATTCTCTAACTCCTCTAACTCCCTTCAACTGCTTCATCCACTCCTCACTCAATCCATCTTCCTCTAGAATCTTTACCAAATTTTTTTAACAGCTTCCTTTATCTTCCATTCCTCCCCTATATCCTTCCCCAACATGCTCCCTTTTCTAAATACTTTGATACTCTTTCTTTGTTCATCAGCTCATTTATTTATTCTGTTTTGTTTCTTAAGTCATCCCCCATCTTTCTAATAACTGTCCTTCCCTGTCCCTTTCCTCTAATTCTTCGCAGTTTACTCCAGTCCCCTCTTCTATATCTCTAGCACTAAACAGCTCCCTCCTATCATCTCCTTATCTCATTAATTCTATCGCCCACCCTCTCCTTTTTCTACCTCCTTCGAACCCTTTGTCGCTAACTCCCTCCTCTTTCCCTCCCTTGTCTTCGTTTAAAACTTCTATGCCCTCTTTCCCGCTCGAAGACTTAATTTATTCTTTTGTTCTTCTCTAATCATATATCCCGGCATCCTCCAGTCTACCTCTAGCTTTCACCTTTATACCTTTCTTGTGAACTCTTAATCCCTTTCCTTTTCTTCCATCTCCATATCTCTGTTCCATGGCCACACAAGCGTTTCAAATTACCGCATTCTCCTTCTCCAATCTTTTTTTAACCTTCTTTTTCCTATTCCCCATTTATGTTTCACTACCTCTGCCGCTTTCTTATCCTTTCTCTCTTATGGGCTCTATGATCTCCAATTGTTTAAATTGTTTGAATGTTTAAATTGAATGTTCATATGTTTAAATTGTTTGAACTGAACAACTATTTACACCCCTTCACTTCTTCAAAACTTAAAAACAAAATTTCAATTTAATTATTTAATTGTTTACTCCCTTCCATCTCCCTGTCCAGTCTTTCTTTCTTACCCCCGTAGAGTAATATTACGGAATTTTCCGTAACCGTAGACAGTTCTTTAAGTAAAATATTTTTTTTTTATAATTCGAATTAAAAAATTAATTGCAGGATTATTTTTTGCATCTCATAAAGTACTTAGCAGTGAGTGTAGTGATAAGTGAAATAATATAAGGTGTAGGTGGATGACAAGTTGGTAGTTTATGATTCACCAACGTTTACATTTACTCGATTGCGATCGCAGCTTGGGGGCGTTTTTAGATCGCTTTTTTATTATTATGAAGCTGCTCATCATCGTCACTAATGTACCGTTATAGATATCCAACTACGCATTGGATATTATCAAAATTCAATTTATTTTTTGCGTGTGTAAGTTACAATTCGATGTAGTTATGCGAAAAAGTGATGAATCCACTTGGGTATAGACACAAAGGCGATATTGATTTATGGGAGAGGGGGGATATATCTCTCAAGAAAAAAAGTAGGTTTGCAGGGTGTTCACTGACCGGGAAAAGCCGGAAAATTGGGAATCAGCTTAAAATTTTAAACACTGAGAAAAAGCCTTAAAAAATATTTTTGGAACTGTGCTCAGTATTACCAACGATCTGTATTAAAATATTGAAGATTCTAAAGTAAACGTTTGGTTAAAAAATGAACGTTTTTTTATTACTATATATTTTAGAATTTGAAGATTGTGTTCATGGACAGTTGAAATATTAATGTACATATATCATATTTCAGAACGAAAACTTCATTTTTAGACATTGTATATGTATAATATTTACATAGATAACCTTGATTTTTGTAATTAATTACTAATAAATGGTATAATAAAGTTTTAACATAGGGGTACTTAAAATTTTTCATAAATAAAATGAAAAACCTCTTTTCGAGAAAAACTGATTTGAAGTTCGACTATAGCAAAAGTCGAGAAGTGAGGGTAGAGGAAGTATGTTTGAGAGAGGAAATATGGGAAGGAAAATGAGGGGGTTAGAGGAAGTGATGGGACATAAGGAGAGTGGACTTGGTGGAGGGAGGGCAAATGAAGGAAGGGGAAGTAGGGGAAGATTGGAAATGACCGGAAATAAGGAGAAGGAAAGTAGGGAAATCAGGGTAAAAGATGGGGGGTTGGAGAAGTAACGGGAAATAAGGAGTGATGAACCAGAGGAAATCAGAGGAAGTGAGGTTTGGGGAAGTGAAGTGAAATTAGGGGAAACGATGGAGAGTAGGGAAAGTAACTGGAAATGAGAGGTGCTGAACTAGAGAAAATGAGGGGATATGAGAGTTGGGAAAGTGAAGGGAAATGATTGTGAATGAGGGTAGGGGAAGTGAAGGGAGTAGGGGAAGTGAGTATAGGTGAGGCGGAATATAGGAAATTATTAGATATGAGGGGGAGTAGCGGAGAGGAAGTAGGGGCTGGGGAATGGAAGTAAGGAAAGCGATGAGAGATGGAAGTAGGGAGGATGAAGAGGGGAAAGGGGAGTCGGAAGGGTCAAAACCACTTAAACTTTTTGTTTGTGTGCACGGCGCCTACTTTTACTAATTTTTTGGGTTGAATGTTTATTATTTTTATTGAGGAATTTATTATTATACTTAAGATTTAAAATTCTACTGTTTAGTTAAACATTTAATTATCCTGTTCAAAATTCAAATATTTTGTTAAAAGTTAATCTTTTTTGACTGAAAGTTAATTCTTCTTATTTTAAAAGTCTACTATTATATTTTTTGGTCAAAAATTCTAGATTTCGCTGAACATTCGTCTTTTGAGATAGAAAATTCGTCTTTTTGGATTAAAAATTCATCTTTCAGAGGAAAAGTAATCTGCTTTGGTTGAAAATTACTCTTTTATGGTAAAAGGTTTATTCTTTTCCATTGAAAAGTCTGCTGTCATATTTTGGGACCAGAATTAATCTCTTTTCGTTAAAAATTCCACTACATATTTGGTTGAAAAGTTAATTATTTTATTGAAAATTGAACTATTTTATTAAAGAGTCATCTAAAGTAACGTTGAACTTTCGTTTTTTTTAATGAAAAATCTATCCTTTTGGAATTAAAATTCACCTTTCTTGGTTGAAAATGAGTATTTCATGACTGAAGATTAATTCTTTTGTCGAAAAGTTAACCATTTTCTTAAAAATTCATCTTTTTTGGTCAAAAATTCAATTTTTTTGTTGAACATTCGTCTCTTTGGATAGAAAACTCGCCCTTTTGGAACAGAAATTCATCTTTTCTGTAGAAAAGTTCTTCGTTGAAAATTCAGCTGTCTTCTCAGAGATTCGTCTTTTGTTTTGAAAATTTAACTATTTGGTTGAAAGTTCAACTCTTTTTGATTGAAGTTAATTCTTTTTGTTATAAAATTCGATCATTTAGTTGAAGATCAATATTTCTGGGTTGAAAATTCAACTTTTTTGCTTGAAGGTTCAACAATTTGGTTAATAATACAACTGTTTGGTTGAAAATTTATCTTTCGTAGTTAAAAATTAACTTTTTTTATTGAAAATTTGTCTTTTCGGGTTTAAAAGTCAAATATCTTCTAAAAATTCGACTTCTTAGCTACAAAACACAACTCTTTTATTGAAAATTCCACTATTTTGTTGAAAACGCAATAAATTTCGACTTGAAATCTTAGAAATATGGCACCTACACTAATGTTATTTGGAAGTAAATTCCCCTATTATTTTCCTATTTTATTGAAAAATCCCCCTATTTCCTCTGTTTTGACAGCATTTTGTGCTAGGAAGTCTGAAATCACTTTTATAATAATTTACGTTATATTTTACTTCCGAGTTTAAATCTCTTTGAAATTCTCATAATAAAGTAATTATTACTGAATAATTATTGATATAAACATTGAAAGCTCAACCGGAAAAAAATGTAATTTTTGCGTGGAAAACCGGAATATTCATTTTTACGAGCTTAGAGCTCAAGAGTGGCAGAGGAAGTTATTGTCACTCGAATTTATTCAAGTACCACTTCTGGTTTAGGTATTTCGTCAAGAAAATTTTCCTCTATGAGGAACATGACATCTCCAGTAGCTCCTCTTTATATGGAGGACCCTGACATTTTGATGTATGGTCCTAAAACTTTTGGAGAACTTTGCTTTCGATACTTCTCGGATAGTTTAAATCACGAAGCAATGTGCCGACAAGAGTTTTGAACTAAGAGACTAAAATTTCAGTGATTCGAATACACAGGATTGCTACAAAATACCAATTTCGAAATTCCCTGAATTTCTCGGACTTTTTTCTGGCCAAGTTTTCATTTTGCCTCACCGTTATCTATTTTTCTTTCAGATATGAAAACGAATTTACAATCAGGAGATCAATAATGATAATGAAGAGAAAAATTGGTTTCAAAACTTATTTTTAAGACTTTTAGTGACAACAGCCGAACAGAATTTATTTTGGTATTGCATTTTTAATAAAATAGATGAACTTTCAAAAAGATGAATTTTCAACCAAATATATGAACTTTCAAGCAAATAGTTGAATTTTCAATCGAGAAGATTAATTTTATATCAAAAAGAAGAATTTTCAACGAAACACATGAATTTTAAATCAAATAGTTGAGTTTCCAACTTAAAAATGTAAATTTTAAACCCAAAAAGAAATAATTGAAATTTGAGTTAAAATAATTAATTTTCATTCGAAACTTAGAAAGATAAATTTTGACTCAATAATGGAATAAATAAATTTGTAGTGAAAAAAGTTAATTTTCAACGAAAAAAATGAACTTCTAACAAAATACATACGTTTTGAAACAAATAGTTGAGTATTTAACTTAAAAAGGTCAATTTTGAACAAAAAGTAAAATAATTAAATTTTCAGTTGAAACAATTAATTTAGAAAAGAAAGAATTTTTGATAAAATACATGATTTTTCTAACACATAGTTGCGTTTTCAAGTTCAAAAGATAACTTTGAAACCAAAAATGAATTAATAGTTAAATTTTAAACCAAAAAATATTTCTCAGTGAATAAAGAGATATTCATACAAAGTGTTGAATATTCAAGTCATAAAGACGAATTTTCTATAAAATATTGAGTTTTGAACCCAAAATATGAATTTCCAGCAAAAATGTTAATTTTAAACTAAAGTGTTAAATTTTAAAGCATGTGAAAAATAATTTTCTGCAAAAAAGTTGAATTTTCAACCGACTATATATATATATATATATATATATATATATATATATAGAATATAGAATATATATATATATATATATATATATATATATATTCAACCAAAAGAATTGAATTTAGAGCCCAAACATACGAATTTTTAACCATATTATTTATTCATATTCATATTCAACCATATTCATTATTTTTCCAGCCAAAAAATAAATTTTCAAACAAGTAGATTAATTTTCAACCAAATAGTAAAATTTTTATTAAAAAAAGATGGATTTATAAAGACTGGAATAATTAAAATTTCAGCTAAAAAATTAATTTTCAATTTAATAAACTAATTTTCAACGAAACACTTAAATTTTCTACCAAAGCAATTAGTTTTCAATCGAAAAGATCACATCTGTATTTTAAACCAAAAATATGAATTTTCTACCAAAATAATTGAATTTTAGCCCCAAAAATACAATTTTTCAATGAAATAAATGAATTTTTTAATAAAAAAAATTGTTTTCAAGCAAAAATAGAAAAGTGTAATTTTCATTTAAAAAATAAAATTTCTCTACAAATAATGAATTTTTAAAATAATAGGTGAATTTGTAACGAAACAAATGAATTTTTAGCTAAAAATATAAAGTTTCAGCTAAGGACGTTACTTTTCTACAAAAAAAAAGGAATTTTCAACCAAATAGCAGAAGTTTCAACTGAAAAACATAAATTTCTAACAAAAATGGAAAAGTCGAATTTTTAGTTAGAGAGACTTATTTTCAATAAGAAGAAACAAATTTTTAACAAAAAAAGTTGAATTTGCAACCAAATTAATTAATTCTAATACCAAAAGATGAATTTTCAACTAAGGAGATCAATTTTCTCTACAGAGTTTTTTTTTAAATACATGAATTTTCAACCAAATAGTTGAATTTTTACCTAAAAAAAGGTGGGCCTACAAAAAATGTAATAACTAAATTTTCAGTTGAAAAAATTAATTATAAATAAAAAAAACGTATTTTCAACAAGACTGTTAAATTTTCTACTAAAGAGGTGAATTTTCAACCTGATAGATGAATTAGTTTTTAAGAGAATTAGTGTTTTACCACAAAAGACCAATTTTCAACCAATGAAGATCAATTCTAAACCAATCATGGAATAGTTGAATGTTCAGTTAAAAAATCAATCTTTGACAAAAAAAAAAAAGAATTTTCAACCAAATAGTTTAACTTTTTTTACCAAAATAGTTGAATTTTCATCTCAAGAAGATAAATTTTCCACAAGACCGTTGAATTTTCACCCAGAATGATAAAATTAACTTAAACTTCAGTTTATCGAATACTCCCTGACTCTTTGAGGTTCTCTCTGACATTCTTTGACTAGTTTAGTTCTCTAACTTTCCGGGATTTTTAACTTGTAGCAACCCTTAAATAAATAATTTGTTATTGAAGTGAATTCACTTTGTAGAAAAAAACTTTTTTTAAATGAGTTCAAAATTTCCTTTTGTAGAAAATATGAACAATGCAAATTGTGGTCTAGCTTTTGTCCTCTGTTCCTGACCCAATTGTATAAGCTGAACCTGAAAATCTTAGTGAGAAACTCGAAAAGTTATTCCATTAAAGTCATGGTGGTTAGTATGAATCTTGATAGTTAAAGTTATCATATATATTTCATGAATTTTAATATTAAGAACTGTACTTACATTCATCTTGTGAATAATACAAGGAGATAATTCATGCATATTTCAAGTTTATCTGGTAGCCATAATTTTACAGGCTGGGAAAGTCGCTATTGTATTATTTACTTTTCTACACTGCAGATAAGAGAATAGTAGATTCTGAAATTTATTTCATCTTAGTTTCCTAATTTTAAGTGATGAACTACTGTAATTTTTTTTAAAATTGGTTACAGAAATCCGTTGTTTATTTCTCTAAAGTGCAGCAGGTCCTTGCGTTTTTAGAACATAAAAACAACGGTTGGAAAAGTATAAAAATACCCACAGGATGTCTACTCAATGTCTGAAAAAAATTCCTGATCATTCCAGGATATTCGAGACACAGCTTTTTTAAAAGTATTTCTTATCCCGCTGTCAATATTCAAAATGTAATTACTGAACTGTATACAAATTTTAGAGGAAATTTTCAATTTAGGGTTCATCCATAACCTACGTTACCCGTTTTAGGATATTGTATTTGCAATAATTTTATTTGATCATTTAGGGGGCGGGGGGGGGGGGGGAAAAATAGGCTAAAATTGGTAACGCAGTTCATGGAAGACCCCTTAAGCATATAACATCTTTGGTGATGACCTACATACATATTACTGGGAGGAATGTGGATACAAAAGAAAATTTGAAATGGGGTAGGTTCCCCTTGTAAATAGAGAAATAAAGAAAAGACAAGTGTATGAGGTCTGATGAAGATAAACGATACCCAACGTCTAAATTGAGGAGAGTTGAGGTGTTTAGACATGTTCTAAAGTAGATGAATGTGTTCCGGGATGAGGCTGAGAATAATGAAAAAAGGCCTGAAAGGGGGTTGCATAAGATGCGAGGGTCGAGAACTCTATATACTTCTATCCTTAAAATGATAATGATCTTCATCCAAAAGCTGTTTTAATCTTTGAATCGAATTTTTAAATTGAGTATTAAAAAAATTGAAGAGGATTGACTCTGTTAGGAAAAATTAGAGCACTTCTTTGGAGATATATGTAACAGTGTTGGGTAAGTTACTTTTGAGTAACTAGTTACAGTTACGTTACTTGTAACTGTACGTATTTACAGTTCCCAGATAAAGTAACTTCAAGTTACCTAATAAGTTACTTTTTCATTTTCTCAGTTTTATAATTTAAAAATCAAAATAACTAATATAAAAATAAAATTTAGATAAAAAAGGTTATCAGTGAAATCAACGAACATAGTTTGTGGAATCAAAGTTTCCCAAGTAATTCCTAATCATATCTAAATTTTTTTTCATAAAAACTTAATTTATAAAGAAATTTACATTTGTTGAAATTAACGAAAAATACCTAATATATTTTGGCAAGTAAACAACAATGTATATTTAAAACAAAATTCAAATTGTGTAATAGACAGGCCACTCGGAATAGCCTGCATATCAGATTTTTAACGAAAGTTACTTATCAACCAAATAGTTGGACTTTCCACCAAAATTGTTAAACTTTTGCCCAGATAAATTAATTTTCAACCAAATGGTAGCAAATTTTCAACCAAAAAATAGCTGAACATCTTTCAGACATTTTTTTTACCAAAAGAGATGAATTTTTTAACCAAAAGTAACTCTTTTTAACGAGAGTTGAATTTTCAAACAGAAAATATAAATTTCCAATCACAATTTTCCTTATTTTTCAACAAACTAGTTGAAATTTTAATTGGAATAGATGAGTTATCAGCGAAAAATATAATAGTTGATATTATTTCAAGCGAAAAAGATGATAATTTGAAATCGAACGGAGTTTAATTCAACAAAAATGACGAATTTTCAACAAAATAGCTGAATCCTCAACTGATTTAGATTAATTTTCTACCAGAATATTTAAATATTCAACTAAAAAAAAAGAGATATTTTTTACCACAAGACATAAATGTCGAAACAAAAAAGCCGAATTTTGAACCGGGAAAGAAAAAAAATGTCCAATAAATTGTTAAATTTTTAAGCCAAAAAGACAAATTTTTCACAAAACATACATTTTGCATTTTCAAACCGAAAATATGAATTTTCAACAAAAAAGTTACTTTTCAACAAAATAGTTGATGAATTTTCTACTCATAAAAAAATCACTAAGTAACTTCAAAGTAACTAAAAGTAAAGTTACAGGTTACTGAAAAAATCGTAACTAAGTTACGTTACAAATTATTTGAAAAAAATGTAACAAAGTTAGCCTAAAATCTACTAATAACGTAACTTTTTAGCATTTTTTTCTAGAGTTAAATCTTTTTTACTGAAAAGTCTACTATTATATTCATGGTTAGGAATTTATTTTTTTTGTAAAAATGTTGGTATTTGGTTGAAAATTTTATTACTTTTCTCAAAATTCAACAATTTTTTCAAAAAGTTATTCTATTTGGTTGGAATTCGAACTTCTTGGCTGAAAATTCATTTTTTTTAAGATTCGTCATTTTAATTGATGAATCATCTCTTTGGTTGAAAATTGAACTATTGTGTTGGAAATTCGCTTTCTTTTAGGTTTAGAATTGATTTTTTCGTTGTTAAAAATATTATTTGGTTGTATATTTAATTATTTTGTTCAAAATTCAACAATTCTGTTAGAAGGTCATTCTTTCAGGTTGGAAGTTGCACTCCTTTGTTGAAAATTAATTTTTTTGTTGAAGATTTGTTATTTTAGTTGATAACTTATCCCTATGGTTAAAAATTCGTTTTCTTATTAAACATTTTTGTTTCTAACTAAATTTTTTTGGTTAAAAATTTATTTGTTGTCCAAAAATCATGAAACGTGATCGTTTTGCTTGGAAAATAATATATTTTGATAAAAATGCGTTTTCCTTGATAGAAAATTAATGTTCTTGATTGAAAATTCATCTTTTTGGTTGCAAATTTCAACCTGTTTGATTGAAAGTTGTATTCCACTGATAAAAATACATTTCTGTCGTTTGAGGTTAATTTTTTCGGGTAAAAATTCATCTCTTTAGTTGAAAAATTCAACTATTTTTGGAATAAAGTTATTCTTCTTGGCTGGGAATTCGACTATTCTATTTTTATTTTAGAATTCATAGTTTTTCGTTAAATATTCAGTTATTTGCCAAAAAAATTCGACTGCTTTGCAAAAAATTCGTCTTTTCTACATAAAAGTTCAAGAATTTGGTAGAAGTTTTTTCATTCTTGGCTAAAAAATCTTTCTTGGTTAAAAATTCACCTAATTTCTTAAAAATTCATCTTTTTTTGCTTTGACAATTCATTTCTCTTGATGAAAAATTAATCTTTTTTGTTGAAAAACTAATTTTCTCTAAAAAATTTTAACTATTTTCTTTGTAGATACAAATTTGTTTTTTTGAATTGAAAATTCTACTATTTGGTCATTAATTTGTCCTTTTTCTTGAAAATTAAACTACTTGATTGAAAATTTATATATTGCATCGCAAAATTGTCTTTTGTGGTAGACAATTATTTTTTTTGGTGTGAAAATTCAACAATTTTACTGAGAAATCATCCTTTCTTGTTAAGAATTCATCTTTTTGGTTCAACGTTCAATTATTTTTGTAGAAAATTCAACTATTTGGTTGAAAACTAATGTTTGATTAAAAATTTATATTTTCGTGTTCGAAATTCAGCTGTTTTGTAAAAAAATCGTATTTGACTCAAAAATTCAACAATTTAGTGCAAAATTGTATTCTTTCTTAGCTCAAAAATTTTTCTGGGTTGAAAACTCAACTAATTTCTTGAAAATTCGTCTTCTTTTTTGGTTTGATAATTTATCTCTTTTGATAGAAAATTAATCTTTTTTTGATTAAAAACTAATTCTTTCAATGAAAAATTTACTTTTCCATTTTTGGTTAATCTTTTTTGTAGTTAAAAATTCAACTGTTTGGTTGACAATTTATGTATCTTGTTAAAATGTATCTTTCTCATTTGAAAATTGAACCGTTTGTTAAAAATCCATGCATTTGGTTACAAATTATATCATTTATGACTAACCTTCGACTATCAACAAAAAGTATAAAAACTGCTACTCAACTGATATGAATGATGTTGTATAAAAATTAATTATGGATCCGCAAAAAGGATAATTTTTATCTGGTTTTGATCATCAGAATGGTATTCAACGGTTTGATATCCAAAGATTCATTCTGCAATTAATAAAAGATTCCTAAAAAAATGGATGAAGAATTCCATCAAAGAGACTTGACTTGAAACTCATGCATCAATCGGTTGAATAGTGTAAGCTGCAGGTGTGTCTAATTACTAAAACTGATACATTTTTTTATATTTTTTGAATCTTCTAAATGGTTTGATGCAAAACGGTGAAAAATTGGCTGAGATGTCCTTAACACGTATAACATATATTTCGCCAAAGAAAAATTATTTCTTTAAACTTTGGCAGAGTGCCCTGGAGAATCTTGAGATGAAATTTTGTGCTTTTGAAGCTGACGTGCAAAGCTGTTAAAAGCTTTGCCTTAAATGCTAGGCAAATCCCCGTGGAGGTCTCCTTGCTGGGCGGTAGAATCTCGTTAACCTTACCTAAGAGAGCCGAACTTAAGCGACCCAAGAGGTCCCTTTTAACTCTATCTCTCTATCTTGATACCTTTTCGTGACGACCAATCGAATTATATTGTTACACTTCAATTGGATCCATTTGTGCCAGTCGTTAAACTTGTGGTTCGTTATACCATCTCCTGGGACATGGAGGATAAATTCACGGGATACTGACACAATGGGGACAGCAGGATGCAAAATTACTACCGCATCGGATTCAGGAATTATAGACTGATACCCTCATAAACTGCTGGAAACAGGGGAACTTTCATGCTGACCAGTAACAAAGTTTTCTAATTCTATAGCTGATTTTATTTTGATTTAATGATGATGGGAAATTAAGAGGCGGTGAGTGTATGGGGGAGAGACTATTTCTGGCTATTTGCGGTAAAATCGGAATTATATTGCCTTTCTTTCTTTGCAGTATTAATAATATAAATAATTCAAAAATCCACTATGAAAAAAATTTCTGGATATGAGGTTTAAAAATTTGTGAAATAATAATTGATGATTAATAATTGCGAAATTGAACTGTTTTAACTTGAGACATCGAAATATAAAAAAATACGCAACCTATGACAAAAATTTCCGTAATAAAAAGTTTTCATTTTTGAGGGGAAAAGCGATTTTGAAAAAATATGCCAGCCCCCAGCAGGCAGAGGCGGAGGTGGGTTTTTTTCGCGAATCGAGAAAAAATTTTCGAATAAAACTTACGTATTTCATAAAGAAGAATCTGTGATAAATCTGTGATGAATCTGTGATAGAAAATTGGGATTCCCACTTGAAACTACAACGTTACCCCCATTTTTGCCTACTGGGGTGGAGGGGGGGGGGGTAAATGCTTTCAAAGTCGTTTTTCCACATCGAAAATAAAAAGTTTTTTTTACGGATATTTTTTTTGTAGGATGCGTATTTTTTGAGATATTTTAATGCCTCAAGTTAAACAAAACACCTAGTATATGATATATGATGTGATCATTTCATGAACAATGTGCTTCCTAAGGTGGTCCAAATATTCGACTGTCCATTTTTGATGATCGATCCGCCTCAATTTGATTGTTCGTCTATCCGTTGTACTTCTTTCCAAGGCGGGTCTATGAGGGGAAGTGAGGGGAGGCGAAGAAGGGAAAATTAAGGGTCATATCGATGGGTCCTAAAAGAAACTACGCAATTCGCAGCGACGGATAGAAACTACGTATCTGGCGAGCTCTATACTAAGTATATACAAATTTCTATATACTTAGTATGGAGCGCGCCAGATACGTAGTTTCTATCCGTCGCTGCGAGTTGCGTAGTTTCTTTTAGGATCCATCGATATGAGGGGGGAAATAGGGGAAGTGAGAGCCAATGAGAATAGGGGAAGTAGGTGAAGCAGGGAAAATGAAAGGAGATGAGGGGGGATAGTAAGGAAACTGAGAGCAAATGAGGAGAGTGGAAGGTGGGAAAGTTAGGGGATGGAAAGTAGGGTTAGGAAGGGAATATTAGGAGAAGTGAAGGATGTAGGGAAAGTAAGATAAAATGAGAGGATGGAAAATATGGGAAGTAAATGGGAAGTAGGGAAGGGGCAGTAGGGAAAATGAGAGGAAGAGAAGTAGGGGGAGTGAGGAAAATAATTGTAGGGAAATTGCGGGGGACGTGAGTGAAGGCGAAGTGAGGGCAGGAAAAGTATGAGAAATGAGGGGGAAGGAGGGGAAGTATGAGAAATTATTAGAAATGTGGGTGAGTAGGAAGAAGAAGTGATAAATGAAAGAAGGGAAGTATGGAAAATTATTAGGAATGTGGATGAGTAGGGGAGGGGAAGTGATGGTTGGGAAAAGGAAGTAGGGGAAGGAACTATAAACTGATACCCTCATTAAATTCTGGTAACAGAGGAACTTTAATGCTGACCAGTAACAAAGTTTTCAAATTCTTTAGCTGATTTCATTTTGATTTAATGATGATTGGAATTTAAGAGGCAGGTAGTGTATGGGGGAGAGACTATTTGGTGGCTATTTGCTTTGAAATCGGAATTTTATACCCTCTTCTCCTTTATAGCATAATTAATATAAACATTTAAAAAAATCCACTATTAAACAAATTTTTAAATATTAGGTTTAAAAAATTTGTGAAACAATAATTGATAATTGATAATTTCGAATTTAGAGCCTTAGAAATTTAAAAACCGTAGTAAAGTAATTTGGAAATGTTCATTATATATAATGTGATAATTTCATAAACACTGTGCTTCCTATGGTGGTCAAAAAATTCGATTTTAGATGTTTGATGATCGATTCCCCTTAATTTGTTCCTTCGTCCGTCCGTCATACTTTTTTTCCAAGAAGGGTGAGTGACTGGAAGTGGGGGAAAATTATGGAAGGGGAAATAAGGAAAGCGAATGAAGGGGAAGTAGGGAACATGATGAGACATGTGGGGAGGGGAAGTGAGAGGGAATGAGAGTAGGGGAAGTAGGTACATCAGAGGAAATAAGAGGAAATAAGGGTGTAGTAAGAGAAGTGTGAGGAAATGAGGAGAGTGGAATTAGGGAAAGTGAGGGAATAGAAAGTGAAGTGAATGAAGTAGGGAAAGTGAGGTGAAATGAGAGGAGGGAATGGAGGAGAATTGTGGTGAAATGATAGTTGGGGAAGTGCGGGGGACGTGAGTGGAAGGGAAGTGATGTGAGGGAAAGTATTGGAAATGAGGGAAAGTATGAGAAATTATTAGAAATGAGGGCAATTAGGGAAGGGGAAGATATGGCCGGGGAAGAGAATAGAGGAAGGGGTAAAATTTCGTATATTAAAAACTGAAATGAAACAATTTAGAATATTTGAATATAAAATTACGTAATGTAAAATTGACTGTTGAAAATTGGTAAAACTGACAAGTTGTTTGAAATTGGAAACTTCCAACAATTAAGAAATTTAAAACTAAATATTTTCTTATTCAAGTGTTTGAGGTAAACCAGCTTTAGTCTTATTGTCATCAATTCAAAATTGAAGAATTTTAAATGTTGTGAAACTTTAAAGTTTAGTTATTCTAAGAGCTTTGAAAATTATTTATCTAAAGGGAAACTTTCGAAATTAAAGAATTCAAACTTAAAGCGTTAAAATTAAACAATTCCTGACTTCTTAAAAAAATTATAGCATTCTTAAATCAATATCTTGAAACTGAGTCGTTAAAAATAATAAAACTCGATGGTAAATAGAGTTGATGACTAAAATCTGCACAAAATTCTGCTAATTTTCCGGTTACGTACATCTTTCCCGGCATTTCAATTGTAGGATTCATGCCTTCAGAACTGGACAATTTTAAAGTAGAGCAATTCTAAATTTAAAAGTTTTTGAAATTGGAAACTAAACCATTCGAAATCGAACAATGTTTAATATAATAATTCTGCAATTTTAGGTGCAACCAATTTTAGATTGGGAGTAGACTAAGTCGAATGATTTTAATTTTAGAACCTTCAAAATTGTAAAGTATTTCTGAATATGATACTTTTCATACAACAATTCAAAACAGTGTTTAAATAAAATTTGAGATCGAATTTAGTCGAAATTTTGACATAGTAATAATTTTTTCAACCTTTTAGCCTTGATATTTCTTTGAATTATTATTGTTTAATGAAAAATTTAGTTTATTTTTTTCGGATTTTTAACGAAACAATTTCCCTCTTACTGTGTATTTCCATATCTCGGGAGTAAGTTTTTATTTTTGCAAAAAAAAATTAAAATTCGATTTTTAATCAATATCCAAAGGCTATTTGTTTGTTAAATGAAAATTTTACTCGTACATGTTTGGTTCAAAATTTATCTCTTTAAGTTGAAAATTCAAATATCTGGCTTAAAATTTCTGTATTTTATTGAAAACTCGAATTCTGTGGGAGAATATTTAATCTTCCTATCCTTTTGGTGGGAAATTCTTGCAAAAATTAAAATTTTTGGTTGAAAATTCAAATACTTTGTTAAAAATTCATCTCATTGGTTAAAAATGTGAAAATTGATGTTTTTGGTTGAAAATTAGATTTTTCTTGTTTAGAATTAATTTTTTCAACTGGACATGATTTAGGGACTTTTCAACTTCCATTTTTTGTGGATAATTTATCTTTTTTGATAGAAATTTAATCTTCTTGGTTGGAAATTATATTGTTTCGTTTCAAAATTTACTTAAATTTATTTGAAAATTAATTTTTCAAACTGAAAATTTAACTATTCTATTTTTAGTTGAAAATTTATTGTTTTTTCTATGAAAAATTATTTTACTAATTGAAAATTATCCTAATTTAGTTTTGGTTGAAAATTCATCTTTTTAGTTTGAAATTCATGTATTTGCTTAAGAATTGAATTTTTTTTCGTAGAAGATTCATCATTTTAATTGAAAATTCACTTTAACTCTTCCATTTTTTGTGGAAAATTTACCTTTTTTGATAGAAATGTATTATTTTTAGCTTAAAAATTATCTGTTTAGTAGAAGTTTTAACTATTCTTTTTTTGTTTGTTAAGAATTCATTTCTTTTATTGGAAAAGAACTGTGTAGTTGAAAATTCGTTTTTTTTGTCGATATAAAATTTATCTTTTGGATTGTAAATTCCACTATTTGGAAATTTTTTTTTATTTTTGCTTGAAAATTCATCATTGTGATTAAAAAATAATTTCTTTGGTTGAAAATTCGCTTCTTTTTAGTTTAAAATTATTTTTTTAACTGAAGATATAACTATTCCATTTTCGCTTGAAAATTAATTAATTTTGCTGGAAACTCGTTTTTTTCTAATTTAATGTTCTATCTGCAAATTGAAATAATATATTTTTGTTTGTAAATTCACATTTTTTTAGTTTAAATTTGAATTATTTCGTTGAGAATTTATTATTATTTTTTTTTTTGAAAATTGATTGTCTTAACAGAAAATTTAATTCTTCTGTTTTTGGTTGAGAAATCATTTTTTTGTAATGAATACAAAATATATTTTTTTAAATTTGTTTTTTTATGGTTCAAGATTTACTTTTCTGGCATTTTGACTATTCTAATTTTGGTTGAAAATTGATGTTTTTCAGATGAAAATGCATGAACTTTGTTGAAAATGAGTCTCTTTTGGTAGGAAATTAATCTTTTGGGTTGAAAATTCAACTAACTATTTGGTTGAAAATTCATATTATATTTTTTCAGAAGTAAAATTTATTTTGCATTAACATTATTAATATTCTAGGTGTATGGTTGGTTTTATACCTAAAAGAATGTAGGAACTGGGATATTGTAGCAAACCCCCGTGCAGAAATTTCAGCGTGGCGCGGGTCGGGTCCAGATCTGGCAGAATGTGGGCCCAGTCGGGCAATCCTACCAGCGCCAGATTCGAAATGAAACGCCTAACCTGATCAGGGCCAGACTGGGGCATCCAGAAGGACGGTCGGATCTGGCCCAGACCAGCCCCCTCTTAATTTTGTATTCTTAGCCGTACAATTATTTTTTCATAAATCCAATTAAATCTTTTTTAGATAATTTGGGCCTATTCCTGTTTCGGATTCAAATCTGTATTGAAAGTGAAAAATTGGCTAATCTCAATAGTTTTTGCGTAAAACTTTTTTTTTTATTCTAACATGAGCATTAAAAAAACGTTTGACACAAAAACTATTGAAATTAGTCACTTTTTCACTCCGAAATCAGATTTGATTCAAAACAGGAATAGGCCCTAAGTATCTGAACAAAACTTACTCAGGTATTTATGCAGTAAAATAAGGCAATTCAATTTTGAGGTTAGGTCCTGATTCCAAGGCACTCAATAACACACGTCACTGTACATAATTTTTTTTTCCCTTCAAATAAGGTTTTTTTACAAAATATTTAAAGTCTGGTACCTCAATCTACGTTACTAGAAACCCCACATATATCAATAGGATTTTCTTCATTTTGTATGACATTAAAATTTAGGCTAGGATTTTCTTCGACTTTTTGGAGGTTTACGGGTTCCATTTCAACTTCTGCATTTGCTTGAACCGGAGCTTAATCCTTTCCTCATTAGGAACTTCCAATCCCTCTTCGTCTTCATCGTCAGTATCTGTAATTACTTGTTATTTAGTGAAAGTTATTAGTAAAACAGACTTGGAGTAGATTACCTATTTTTTGTTTTCACCATTTCTATCTTGTAAACCTAAAACATTCTGACCATCATCGAGAAAAATTACGTAAGACAATAAAGCCAAGTGAAATCACAAACATAACCTCTGAAAACGTTCCTACGTTTAAGTTAATGTTTATACAGTTTTCTTAACTTATTATTTTCAATTTATTTTGAGGTTAAGTTTGCTTGACAGATTATAATGAATCTACTTACCTTCATCTTCATTGCGCAAGTAGGGATGGTAGCAATTATGTTTCCGTACCCGTAAGGTACTTTTAGTTTTTGGCATTATGCCAAAATAAATAATATTTTCATTATTTTTGATATCACATCACACTTAAAACCGAGCCGTATTGTATGAAATATAAAACAAAACTTCGGATATCGGGCGGTCAGCACAGCAGATGGCGCTGCAACTTCCAGCTGGTATTTTCTCAATATGTGGTTCCGACCCGAGCCACAAGAGTAGCCATGCGAAAGCCACAATGTGGCAAACCCGATCAGGGCCACGTCGGAAATCAGGACCGAATTGGGCAATTTCTGCACGCCTGAATAAGGCACTGCTTAATGGCAATAAAATGTTTTCTATTACTTTCACTTTTTTCATAATTTAAATTTAGCATTATTATTGATAAAAGTAAAAAACTAGCTGTGAACTCGATCTAAAGTCTTCATTTTGCTCAATTTAAAAATAGAAATTTACAAAAAATACAAAATTACAAAATAATACAAAAAATTTTTAATACGGAGACAAATCAGACAAATCAAATTTTGTATCCGAAATGATAATTTTTCGAGCTGGAAAAGGGAAGGGAAAAGTTGTGTCGCACCCCATACCTTTTCCAGCTTTATGATTTCTTCACAAAAATTGTCAGAATTACTCTATTTGAAAATTTATGATCAAAAAGTCTTTTCTATTCATGCGTCAACTTTGAATTATGTCGATGAAGAAAATTTTTCTGTTTGAGAGAGATGAGTCAAATATTATAAATAAGCATAACTTCCTCAATCAATTCTTCGGTCAGTTTCAAGATATGAGTGAAAAAAATGAGCCTTTCAAATTTCATCAATTTATCTGCAACAATTTTCTAGTTTTCGTGTTCAAAAGAAAGTGCACAACATCTGCACAAGCATCCACACACACACACACACATCCGGACATTTGCTTGGAACATTTAATTAATTGCCATATCTCGGGAGTAAGTTTTTATTTTTGCAAAACAAAAGAAAATTCGTTTTATAACCAATATCCAAAGGTAATTCTGAAAACCCCATGAAATGCTTATCTAAAAATTCTCGCTAGATTTTCTCGTAATGGGCTAACTTCTTTACATCAAACTTTTTTTATTTAGTTATTTTGTTGAAAATTCATCTTTTGGTAGAAAATTAATCTTCGTGGTTGAAAATTCATTTTAGGAAGAACGAAATCCCTGTTGCATTGAGTTTCGATGACATGGCGGTTATAACAGATGGCGTTTCGGTTAAATGAATTTGAGGTCAGGTGCTTATTCAGAAGAATAAAAATGGTGCCACATAGTAATTCGGAAAAATAAAAATTGAGTAAATTGGCAGTTTGAATAAATAGAAATCACAGCCAATTGTTATTCAGGTAAATGATTTTAGTTAACACAAATATTGGGAAAAATATAGTTTGGGAAATATTCAGGGCTCTCAAATGTATTGATTGTCACAAAAACAAACTTGTGAACTATGTTTCGAAAGTAACTAAAAAAGTAACGATTTTCATGTTTACTGTTACTGAAGAAAATGTAACTAGTTACCAATTCGTTTTTCAATTGAAGAAGCAACTTTGTTACCACTATTGTTAATAAAAAATTAACTAGTTGAAAGATGCGAGTTACTTCGAGTCATTGATTTTTATAGAGATTTACTTCTTTTTTACGGTTTTGACAAATCACGTTATTCCGCAGAGCTCGTAAATATTGTCTGGAGCATGGATCGTTCAGCGATGCATGTCATACCGCGTGCAACTTGCTTTTTATTGGAAATATCACACGAGTTTTCCCATTTTGGTCATTCGTCACGTTCCTCATTCGCAGATGTTGTTTTTCTTGCGCTCAGCTTTGAGTTCAGCTGCAGAAGCAAGAACCAAAAGTCCTATGTGACTCAGGGGAAAGTTATATACTACATAGTGCAATCTTTCAAGATATTAACAAGATACGCGCGCATGTATATATTTCTCTCACCCTCTCGACTTTTCTATTTCTTCCTATATTCATATGTGCCCAGAGATCGACATTTTTTTAGAAAATACATTTCAATATTTTCAAAGACCAATAGACAAAACAAAATTTAGCAGTTGCATTTTTAACCAGATTGTTGAATTTTCGAACCAACAACATAAATTTTTGGAAGACAGTTGAATATTTAACCAGAAAAGTTGAAGTTTCGAAAATAAAGTTCATTTTCAGTCGAACGAGATGAATTGTCAATCCGAAAGGATCAATTTTCAATCAGCAAAAGTTTTCTACCAAAAAGACGAATTTTCAACATAATACATGAAGTTTTAACCAAATAATTGAATTTTTAAGCCAAAAAGACAACTTTTTGGAAAACTGTTGCATTTTCAACCAGAAAACTTGAATTTTCGAGGATAAAGTTCATTTTGAGTCAAGAGAGATGAATTCTCAACAAAATACACGATTTTCAACCAAGTAGTTGAATTTTCAAGACAAAAAGACACATTTTTGGAAAACACTTGAATTTTCAAACAGGAAACTTGAATTTTCGTGGATAAAGATCATTTTCAGACAAGAGAGATGAATTTTCAATCCCGAATGGATGAAGCTAAAAAGCCAAATTTTTGGGAGACAGTTGAATTTTTTATCATATACCTGGATTTTCAATCAAAAAGATTAATTTTCTATTAAAAGACGAATTTTCAACAAAATTCATGAATTTTTAAACAAATTATTGAGTTTTCAACCAAAAATGGAATAGTCAAATTTTCCGTTTAATAAATTACTTTCCAACAACAAAAACATGAATTATCAACTACTTCAATTTAAGGAAAAAAGACATATTTTTAACGGAATAGGTTAATCCTCAACCAAGCTGTGAACGAAAGACATTAATTTTCTACCAAACAGTTGAATTTTCAACTTACAAGGGTATATTTTGAACCAAGAAAAAAATTTAAATTTTCAGATAAATAGAAACAATTTTTGACAACAAAATAAGCGAATTCTCAACAAAATGGCTAAATTTTTCATTCATTAGTTTTATTTTCTATCAAAATATTTGAATTTTGAACAAAAAGTATGAATTTTCAACAAAAGTGTCCACTTTAAACCTAATAGTTTAATTTACTACTAAATTTTTGATTTTTCAAGCTAAAAAGATCATTTTTCTACAAAACAGTTTAATTTCCATCCCAAAATACGAATTTTCAACAAAAAAGGTAATTTACGACCAAATAGTTGAATTTTCAACTAAACTGATGAATCTTCAGAAAAAAAAAAATTAATTGTTTACAAAGTAGTTTAACCTTAAACCAAGCAGTTGGGGTTTAACCAAAAAAACTAACTCTCAACAAAACATGCAATAGTAAAAATTTCAACAACAAAATTTAATTAAAAAAGGACAAATTTAAAAAAAAATAAGAATTTTCAACCAGAAAATATGAATTTTCAATTTAAAATATCAAATTTCAACCAAAAATCGAAAAGCTACATTCTCAGTGAAGAAGATTAATTTTTAACGAAAACGAGAAATTTTTAGCAATAAAGTTCAATTTTCAACCACAGAGATTCAACCAAAAATGCCAACTTGTTTTGTTTTGAATGTTTAAAGTTTAGAATAATGAAATTTTGAACATCACCATTAATCTTACTTGAAGAATCTTCAATTCAAAATTACAGAATTTTTCATTGTAAATTTTAAAAATCGAAAAGTCTTCCATTTTAAAGATTTCCAAATCAAAATTTTACCATTTTGAATAGATACAACTGAAAATTTTTGACTTTTGACGATTTATAGTTTAAAGGTATATAATTTTGAACGGGTTTTTGAAAATAATAGTTTAATGTAAAATTTAAAACCTATATAATTTTTTAATGTTTTATTGGTAAAAACTCTTCAATTTTCAGGATTCATATTTTGAAAGTGTGTTACTTGGAACATTTTCGTGGAATAGTTCAATTTTTAAGATTCACAATTAAAAATTCTTTAATCTTAACGATGTGCAGTTTAAAATTCTTTTATTCATAAGATTTACAGTTGAAGATTCATTAATCTGGAATGTTTATAATTTACAATGATGTAATTTTGAACAACTTTTTTGAAATATGTAGTTCAATTTTGAAGATTTGCAACTAAAGATTTTCCAATTTTAGAGATGTACAAATCAAAGATTTTTTATTTTGATGATTTTGAAGATCGAAAGTCAAGGGCTTTTGATTTTGAATCTTCCAAATTGGAGATATTTTAAATCTAGATCATTAGAAGTACAGAATTTTTAATTGTAAAATTTAAAATGTGTATAATTTTCAATTGTTTTAATAGTGAAAATTCTTTAATTTTCAGGACTTATGTTTTAAAAGTATGTTACTTAGAACATTTTCGAAGAATAGTTCAATTTTGAAGATTGACAATGAAAATTCGTCAATTTTAACGATTTGCATTTTGAAATTCTTACATTTTTATGATTCATTAATTTTTAATGTTTATAATATGAAATGATGTAATTTTGAACGGGTTTTCGGATTAATATTTAGTTTAATTTTGAAGATTTGCAATGGAAAATTCTTCAATTTTTAAGATTTACAATTGAAAACTCTCAAATATTTAACGTGTATGATAGAAAATGATTCCAATATTGAATGCTTTTTTTGAAATAGCTCAATTTTTAAGTTTCAAAATTGAGTATATATTGTTCAGTTTTGAAGATTTAAAGTTGAAATTTATTCAATATCATAGATTTGTAATTGAAAATTCTTGAGGGTTAATTCGTGGATTTCTCCTAATAGGTCAAGGAACAAAAATTGGGGATCAAATTAAAAAAAAATTGTAAAGCTCAAAGGTTAAAGGGAAAGATAAAATGTGAAAGATGGGAGGGGGCAAAGTATAGAGGTCATATGTCAAAATTCAAAGGTTAAATGTCACAAGTCAGAGGTATCACCGGGAGTTAGAGGTCAATGGAAAAGGTCATAACTCAACAGAGCGGGAAAGGAAATAAAAGTCTTAAATTCGAAATTCGAGTAATTCAGACCTTTCAAACAGCTCAAGGTATAAATTCTCAAAATTGCATTTATAAAAAGTAAAAGAATCACATTTCCTTGAGAAAAACCTAAAACGAGGTACATATACAGTACAAAAACCGCATAAATTGTTCCCTCCACTTACTCGAATTGTAATTTCCGAGAGGATTTCTCGAAAATAAATTCTGGTGTACTTTGGGTCATTTTACGTACATCTTTTTCCTCCTCATCCCATAGCTCACTGCTAGAATAACGCGTTCTCGCTTTCACCTTTTATCGCAGCGAATAAGGAACACTCCTGCATAAAGATGAGCCAGATTCTAGCCGCCATGGCGATCAAGAGACTTTCGAGGGATTTTTCTTCCATCGGAAAAATCCCGGAAGTCTGGAGCATTTGAGGCTTGCGGTATATTCTCGAAATCACGCTTTTATTTTTTTTGCGTTCATTACAAAGATGAAGCTTAAGTTTGAGAGATAGAGCTTAAGTTTCGTACTCGGTAAAATTAGGGCGCAAGACGAAATGTGACTTCCATAAATTTTTAGAGACGTCCTCGAGAATCCTTTCATTGCAGCACTTCCGCCTCGGTTTCCGCCCACTTGCCCATTATTCTTATCTATAGGCACTTCAGCGGAGGAGGGAATTTACTGATTGCCAATTACGAGCGCGAAAATAGTCCTTCTTTTACTTGCACGTACAAGGCTTCTATTTAAAATGCATGAACGGAGGTTAAGCCACGAGGAAACGGGAAAAAGTTCGTCAATTTTAAAATAGGGGTCAATTGAAGTGCATTTTTGTAGGGGGTTGGACGTTGAATGCCTTTTATTCTTTTATCTTCCTATATGAACAATTCCCACCGCAATTCTCACAATTTTATTCCCTTGCACGCTCATATTTTACTACGAAAAACCATTTTAATTTGAAATAAAAAACAGTTGAACTCAAACAAAGGAGACGAATTTCCAATAAACTAGTTCAATACATAGAAATAAAAAAAATTGATTAGCAGTTCGAACTCGAAAGTTCATTGCCTCACTACCCGATTCGGGTAGTGTTTCTAGGTGGATAAATACTACCAGTGTGGGTCCACCACACCCACGACGGGCCAACAGCGCGCAGTATTCCCGAACGATCACCCATCCAAGTACTAACCGCGCCCAACGCTGCTTAACTTCAGTGATCTTACGAGAACTGGTGTTTTCAGCGTGGTATCGCCGTTGGCGATGCTTAAGTTCAAAAACTTAACAAAATAAATGAATTTTCAACAAAATAGTTGAATTTTCAAATAGAAAAGATGAATTTTTAATTAGAAATATAAATTTTAAACCAACAGAGGAATAGTTATATTTTCAGCTTAAAAAACTGGTTAAATTTTCTACTCTAAAGATGCATTTTAAAGTGAAATTATGAATCTTCACAAAAAATTTGATTTTTAACAGAGTAGTTCAACTTTCAACTGGGTTGTTGAATTTTCAACGAAAAAATATGAATTCTCGACAAAAAGTTAATCGATGATATTTTAACTGAAAAGATTATAATTTAAATCAAAAACAGTTGAATGCAATACAAAATACGAATATTCCAAGAAACTAGTTCAAGTTTAAACCAAAGAGATGAATTTTCAACAAAAAAGATGAATTTTTACTTGAGAAGATTAATTTTTTAGTAAAAAATACGAATTTTCAACTTTGAAGATGCATTTTAAAATGAAACGATGAATCTTCACAAAAAATTTGATTTTTAACAGAGTAGTTCAACTTTCAACTAGGTTGTTGAATTTTCAACGAAAAAATATGAATTCTCGGCGAAAAGATAATCGATGACATTTTAACTGAAAAGATTATAATTTAAATCAAAAACAGTTGAATGCCATAAAAAATAAGAATATTCCAAAAACTAGTTCAAGTTCAAACTGAAGAGATGAATTTTTAACAAAAAAGATGAATTTTTACATGAGATGATTAATTTTTTAGTAAAAACTAGGAATTTTCAACTCTAAAGATGCATTTTATCACAAAAAATTTGATTTTCAACAAAGTAATTCAACTTTCAACCAGGCTGTTGAATTTTCAATAAAAAATATGTGTTCTCAATGAAATGTGAACTGATGATATTTTAACTGAAAAAATTATAATTTAAATCAAAAACAGTTGAATGCAATAAAAAATACGAATATTCCAAAAAATAGTAAAAGTTTAAACCAAAGAGATGAATTTTTAACAAAAAAGATGAATTTTTACTTGGGAAGCTTAATTTTTTAGTAAAAAATACGAATTCTCAACTCTAAAAATGCATTTTAAAATAAATAATGAACCTTCTCAAAAAGTTTGATTTTTAGCAAGGTAGTTCAACTTTCAACCAAGTTGTTGAATTTTTAATAAAAAATATGAATTCTCAACGAAATGTTAACTGTGAATATTTTAACTCAAAAGATTATAATTTAAATCAAAAACAGTTGAATGCAATAAAAAATAAGAATATTCCAAAAACTAGTTAAAGTTTGAACCAAAGAGATTAATTTTTAACAAAAAAGATGAATTTTTACTTGAGAAGATTAATTTTTCAGTAAAAAATAAGAATTTTCAACTCTAAAGATGCAT
>CAKNXH010000208.1:221778-234484 GCA_932178445.1 Andricus quercusramuli | reverse complement strand
AAAAGTTAATCGATGATATTTTAACTGAAAAGATTATAATTTAAATCAAAAACAGTTGAATGCAATAAAAAATACGAATATTCCAAAAAATAGTAAAAGTTTAAACCAAAAAGATGAGTTTTTAACAAAAAAGATGAATTTTTACTTGAGAAGATTAATTTGTCAGTGAAAAATACGAATTTTCAACAAAATAAATCAATTTTCAACAAAAAAAGATCAATTTTGATTCAAATAAATTGAATTGTTGAATTTTTAGCTAAAAAAGATCAAATTTCAACTACAATTTAATAGTTACTAACAAAGCAGTACAGATTTCGACCAAGTTATTGAATTTTTGGACAAAAAATTAAAAATTAAAATTGAAATTTGTATCAAAAAAGAGAAAATTGACGTTCCCTAACAGAAATCTATATTTAAAATGCAATCTTTAGAAGAATTAATTTTTGAGTGCCATTAGAGAAAGATAAACTAGACCTGATAAAAAAATGTATTTCCGTGCATTTCCCCACATTACAGGTCAAATCATCGACAACTGTAATTTGGTGATTGTGAATTATCTTTTGTTAAAGCTCCTTCGGCTTTCACGAAAACATTTTCATCACGCATCCGTGTTTTGCACTCGATTTTGTCCAGAATGCGAACTTTTCTACATTATGTTCAACACTTTTATATCGAATGTATATCACATTCATTTATGTACCTTGGCCTAGGATTGCTTATTCAGATTGCAAAATATTGTATAAATTTTGATTCTTAGCTACCCTAAAATATCTATCATTTGTTATTATACATTTCATTGCAATTCTGGTCGTTTATCCAGAAATTCAATTTTCAAAATTTTTATTCTTATTTTTTATGATTGAAAAAAATCTACTCGCCCTTTCTGAAAATTATAAATAACGAAATCATAGGTCGTCCTCAAGTGAACAACTTCCGCCTATTTTCATAGCTTGTATCCCTTGTCGAAAGATTAAATTTTTTAATTTTGAATGTTATTGGTCGAGAAATTAATTATTTTGTTGAAAATTGAACTGTTTTATTAAAAACTCGTTCTTTTTTTTAGTTAAAAAAATTTTTTTTCAACTGAAAATATAATGATTCCATTGTTGGTTTGTAAACTCATCTTTATTAGTTTAAAATTTATGTATTTTGTTGCAAAATCGTCTTTCCTTTCTTTTTTGTTAAAAATTCATCTTTTGGTAGAAAAACAATCTTCTTGGTTGAAAATTCAATTATTTTATTAAATTCATCTTTTTTGGTCGGAAATTCAACTGTTCTGTTGGAAGTCCAACTGACATTGGAAAAATTCGTCTTTATAATTAGTTAAATAAAATAAACCAATTAATTAAATTTTGAAGCCAACAAGACGAACTTTTTCGATGATAGTTGAATGTTCTACAAAAAAGTGGATTTTTATCCAAGAAAGATGACCTTTCTATCATAAAGGTGAATTTTCATACCAAAAGATGAATTTTCAACAAAGTACACGAATTTTTAACCAAATAGTCCAATTTTCGAAAAAAAAGATCAATTTTCAACCAATAATAGAATAATTAAATTTTCAGTTCAAAACATTTATTTTCAACAACAAAAAAACAGCAAATATGAACCAGTTGAATTGAACAAAAAAGAATAATTTAAAAAAAATAGTTGGATTATCAAACAAGTAGATCAATTTTCAATAAAGAAGAGTAATTTTTAACAAAATAGTTAAGGTTTCAAAGTGAAAAGACAAATTTTTTAGAAACAATTAACTTTGAAACTGAAAAAAAATTTTAAGAAGAAAATTTGAATTTTCAACGAAATAGTTTAATTTCTAACTGAAAAATATCATTTTCAACCAAAAATAGGAACGTCAAATTGTAATTATTTTTTTTTTCTGAAAAAGATCTCCTGCTTTCGCTTTGCTGGGAATCGAACCTCGGAACTTCCGATACCATTATTTTGCTAGGTGGTAAATTAAATTTTTCAAAGAATCTGTATTATCATCAGAGAATAACAGAAATTTTTAACGTCTTTTCAGACTAGATGGACATATGATTCATATGTCTATTTGAGTTCAAATAAGAAAGGCAAATTTTTAATAAAATAGTTTAATCCCTAGTCAAAAGAAAAAATTTTCGACCAAAAATGAAATTGTTACATTTTCAGACGAAAACATTAGTTTTCCACAAATTCAAAAAATAGTAAAATTTGTAAATAAATAGTTTAATTTTTGAACAAAAATCTAATGTTCCGCAAGAAGATAAATTTTCTACCAAAAATGACGAATTTTTAACCAAATAGTTAAATCTTTTCGGAGAATCTGGAAGATATGTAAAGATTGATATGATAGATATGTAACATTTAAAAAAGTTGATAAAAAAATATAAAATTTTTGTCTTATTGGGGGAGGGGGGGGGGCGAGGTTGTGTCCTCCTTTTTCTACTTGGGCATCTGGTCACATATGTTCTGGTCACATCTGGTCATATATGTAACTCTAAGCGATAAAGATACATTACTTGAAGATTTCATCCGACTTGAAACTTAAATTTTAATTAAAAAAATAAATAAGAAAATTTTTCAAAAAAATCTCTTTGTTCCGGCCGATATAATTGCCTTTAGATTACGAGGTTAAACTATTACATTAAACAGTACATTCATTCGGACGTATTATGGATCTGGCGAAAACCGAGTCGTTTTAAGGGGGACATCCCGTGTGGCAGCCTTATTTTTTAAGATTTTTCCGAAATGTTTGTAGCGAAATTAAAAATCTCAGAGCTTCCAAATTTTTACTATATATTCATTCAGTCTTTCGTAGCAACTCTGACTTTTTATATGCAAAAATATGATCTTGTTCACAAGTTTTATTGAGCGAATGGCAACCATATAAAAAAAAGGTTCGTAAACGGTGACCATGATTCTGTCCGAGTGGCTTATCCGAAATCAAAAACAAAATTGGATGTTACTCTATAGGTGGATGGCTATCGCCGGAATTAGGATTTTTTGAAAATTTCAAGAATTCAATTTTTTATACGCTTTTAAACATTAAGACCCAAAATTTCATGATTTTTCGCGACTTTTTTTTATGAAAACAAAACGGTTTTTTTTTCAAAAATCCTAGGCCCGACGATAGCCGTACGTGTGCTGAATATACCATTAAAATTTGAAAGCAATCGATGGAACCGTTTTTTGAGAAATGATGGTCGCCAGTTTAAAAAATGTAGTTTCGAGAAAAACGCGTTTGAAAGTTCGGGTGTTATTGCTGTTACGCCGCTGACTGTAAAGCCAAAACTAAGAAACCGTTACATCCAATTTGAGTTTCAGACTTTCAGGACAGCAGTGCCCCTCGAAATATGTGTGCTTATATCTGCGTGTAAATAGAATCGGCCTCTGGTACAAATCCGAAGGTACACAATAGCTCTTCTTTTCCGCCCCGTCAAGCGGTCGGCCGCGCACTCTCAACACCTTCACTTGAAGGGTCCGCGGTCTAAACCTGTTAACTGACATTTTTTTCGAAATCGACTTTTTTGCACTTTATTGAAGTTTTTTAATATGCTGCCACTATACTTCCAGCCGCATGTCGAAATTATCATTTTTTTTGTTTCTGAATTTTTAAAAAACGCGTTTCGGTATCTGCAGCTCTGGTCCGCGGTCTAAACCTGTTAACTACTTATGGCGGCTTATGGAGAATTCGTATTTTCAATCCACGTCACCTTTGCCAGTGTTGCCTACGTTGCCTTGAAAGTACACACACGAGTGTCGCGCTATTGTTTACAAGCGATCGTAAACAGTGGTAAGTAACTTTTTTGATTCATACAACTAGTTTTCATTTTGAGCATTGTTCAACGAACATTTTGATATAATATAACACTTGTCTGTAGGTGTACCAGCAGCATAGGAAAAATGCGAACGAGGGAAAAAAATCAAAACGCTCGCGCCCCAGAAGCGCGCTCCTGCAGGTAACAGGTTTAGACCGCGTGACCCCTTGCAGATAACATACGTACAAATTCAAACCGCTGTAAAAAGTTTCATTTCATTAGAGTTGTTATAAACCTTATGTATATTATTAGTATCGCAGTCTTCAACAAAATAAACTTAGAGGTTTGAATAAATCTTTACAATTTTCAAAATGAAAACGTTTTTCCGTCACTGTATAAAATTTAAAAAATGTCAGTTAACAGGTTTAGACCGCGGACCCTTCACTTCTTACTGCTGTAACTTTCCAACGACTTCGAATTTTGGAAAATTACTTGACCAGTATATTCTATACATACTCTAGATTGGATTTATGCAACAACAAAAAAATCGATTTTTTGAAACCGTCACACGGGATGACCCCCTTAAGAGCCTTAAGTGGTCGTTCTCTGTCTGCAATCTATCTCTCGTCGTCGATACATTCGTGTACAAGACGTGTGGGATCTCGTGGGCGTTGGATAATGGGTATTTTCACGGGAGAAAATAAATAGCTCGACTTTCGATCTAAATGTTTGCCAAGAGAGCGATATTAAACAAATGTACGGCATACTGGAGCCGAGCATCGAACTTGCCCGTAAAAAGGAAAAAGTGGCTCTTTACTCTTTTACGCGCAAACTTTATAACACACCCAGATAGCAAAATGCCCGCCGATTGCAAGCGATCTGCCGGCCTGCGGTCCGATCGATCGGACCGACTTGCCGGCAGATATACACCTTAATGTGCACACCATTGATGTCTATATGCCCGCCCGACAGGCCGGAGCGACGCTGTCCGGCGAACTGCATGCCCGACGGTCCGGTAAATTGCAGGCTGAGTGTGCGAGTAGATTAAAATTAAAAAAATCTTTTCTGATGTAAATAAAATAACAATTTTCAAATATCACGAAAGGTAATGACGAGAGTCTGCGTATAATAAGTCCAAGTTGAAAGAAAAATGTCAATATTATAAAAATATCTTTTTATAATATTGACATTTTTCTTTCAACTTGAACTTTATATTATTATACGCAGAATTTCATTACCTTTCGTGCTATTTGCTACTTTTGTTGATTTGAAGGACACCGACAGCAAAAAATTGGTAACAAATTTTTTGTTCCACACACAGCCAACACAATACCAAAAACCGCAAACGATGAAAGGTATAACTCCGTTATACAAGTAGATTACTCCGTATTCCAAGTGGATTACTCCATTTACAAGTGGATTACTTATTCTTCTATTTTATCTGGAACGAATAACAGTTATTGTTTGCAAATCGTACACATCCGAGCGAAAATTCACGGGAGTGAACGCCACACGAGATGAAACACGACAAGAACAGCTGATTCAAAACGCGCATGCGCGTTTTTGATCTCAAACTTCTCGCACTATCAGCTTGCAGCGGTCGCGTAAATCGCAAGCCCGTCGTTCCTCGCCGTTTGCAAGCCCGACGGGCGTCTAATGTACCGGACCGTTGCCTGCCGTTGTCCGCCTTTCGGTCGCATTCCGACTCTGCCGGCCTGTCGCGTGCATTTAGCAGGCACGCTGGTCTCCAGCCCGTCGGGCTGATCGCGTGCCGGCACGTATTGTTATCTGGGCACATACAGTAGTTATCTTACACATCACATGAATCAACCATATGTGATAGAATCGTAAAAAGAAGCGTCAACCAATTTACGGGAGAACTTTTGAGGCTGGAAGTCATGAAATCTCTTTTTAACGACATTTGAGAATTTCAAATGTTTTGATACATGTCGATCGATTTAAAAATAAATTTTCTAGCAAACTTCTTGTGTTATCTTTCGTTGAATCTCATATCGGCTCGTGTCGAATGCCGAGGTTGGAATGGCAGACCTCGAACTCAATTTGAAATTCAAAATAGTGTCAATAGTAGCATATATTTGGAAAAATGATTGGAAAATAGTGTCATGCAATTTTTTTGATACTAGAACATTGTGGACACTAACTACACTTCCTTGAATAGAAAATTGGTTCATTTTCCATAATTTCCTTGTAGATGATTTGAAAACAATAAATGATTAAAATGAAATAGATTTATAAAATTCTTTTACTTTTATATACATTTTTTTTTAAAGTTCAACGGTAAGAACCATTTAAGTAAAAATGGTAAAAATGGTATTCTCACAATAAATGAAAAATAACCATTTTTTGTATTTTCATTACACTATTGACATTTAAATAATAGTTTTGATAATCAAAACTTTACACAAACGGTTAATTTTGGTTGGTTTTATTAAAAATTTGAACTGTTCTTTATACCTAGATTCTGCAATATGACAAATTTCACATCAAAAGTTAACACTTCAGAGGATGAACCTTTCTTGGTTCAAATTTCAACTAATCAATTGAAAGTGGAACTACTTTGTTTCTTATGAAGAATTTTTTTTGTTGAAAAATAAATTCCTCGATTGAGAATTTTTTTTTTTTTAACTGAAAATTTAACTATTTCTTTTTTTGTTGAAAATTTGTCTTTTTTTATAGAAAAGCCATCTTTTGTGTTGAGAATTCAGCAATTGGGTTAAAAATTCATTTTTTTTTTGGTTGAAGATTCATTATTTAAAACTTAACTTCTTCCAAAGATGTAAGCTTGAAGATTTACTGATCAGTAACTATACTCAGATCAGTAAATCAACAAACGTGCATCTTTGGAATAATTTCTAACCTGATCAACAAAATTAAATTTTCTTTAAACTTAACTTCTATGTTCGAAAATTTAACTATTTTATTAAAAATTCGTTTTTTTTTTGTTGGAAATGAATTGTTTTGACTCTAAATTCAACTCTTCCTTGTTTGGTTTAACATTTGTCTTCTTTAGCTGAAAATTTAGTAATTTATTATTATTAATAACCAACATAAATTTCAACGAAGTGATTGAATTTTTTTACCAAAAGGATGTATTTTCAACTAAAAACATTAATTTTCTACCAAAAATACAAATTCTTAAAAAAATACATGAATTTTCATCTCAAAAATATCCATTTTCACCTAAAAATGGAATAGTTAAATTTTCAATAAATTAAGCTTCTAATTTTTTTTGTTCGAAATCTTTAACAGTCTGCATTTTGTTTTAGATTTTTGAAAATCTTATCCATTTTGAAATTAGTTTGATATCTTTTTAAACTACTAGATATCTCTTAAACTTATTAAAGATTTTTCTAAAATTGTGTATTCTTAAACAATTTTAAATCTTCTGAAGATTAAAATTATTTTCAAATATTTTTCAAAATTCTTAACACCTTTTTCCTAAATGATTAAAAATTCTTCTAAAATGTTCAAATACATTTCAGAATTTTTAAATCTTCCATAATGCCTTTAAATCTTCCATATTTTCTTTAAATTTTCAGAAATCTTTTCAATTTTTTTAGAATCCTTTTAAAATTTCATTAAAAATGAATATTCGTTTTTAATAATTAAATTATTCTAACACGTTGTAAAACTCTGAAGATTGAAAAAATTATTTTATTTATAATTATTTATTTTATTATAACTATCTATAAAAATTAAATTTTATTCATTCAAAAATAAAAATTAATCTTTCAGGATAAAACCTGAATTATTTAAAATTTTGGTGTGTAGCAAAGTATTCTGGACATAATTATTTCCCATTGTTAAAAAATTATTCACAACTAAAATTTCCTCTTTGATCATCATTGTTTAGAAATATTAAAAAATAAATTTCATCTTTAAATACAAGTACTTACTTGGAAATTTTGATTTACAAAATTGATGCTGCAGAAAATTCGTAATACAACATTTTAGGAAAAAGATAAACATTCTAACTGATTTGTCTTCTTATCACGATTGATAAAAAATATCACATCCTGTAAAACTAAATGTGATCCTCGGCTCGAATTTATATTCTCGTTTTTATTTTAATTTCCGGCTATTTCTCGGTTCCCGGTTATTAGATACGCTTGTTTGATTAACATTTTATTAATAGAGAGAAACAATTTTTGATGATTAATTTCGAAATTTCTCAATTTGGAGTGTCTCCAAATTGAAACTTTCCAATTTTATAGACTTAAATTTGAGATTTCTAATTTTGAAAGTATCTTTTTTTCAGTTTTCCCATTTAGGCGTTACCACTTTAAAAGTACATTTTTATCATTCTTTTTTTTCGTTTTAAATTTAAAATTAATTTTCAAAGGCTTCCAATTGAAAATTATTTTTCAATTTTGAACACTTTAAGTTTTTAAATATATAATTTTGCATGTATTATTTTTGGTTACTGAAGATAATAATTGTCAAGGCTTTGAAAGACTTTTCTACTCAGTTTAAAAAAATTCGAAGTTTAGAGATTTGATAATTTTAAAAATGTATTTAAAGTCAGGGTCACAAATTTTTGGTAAAGTCAAATTTTCATCCGGAGATGAATTTTCAAACAGGAAGATTAAATTTCAGTCAAAAAAGATAAATTTTCGAGATTTTTTTAAATTTTTGGTTGAATAAATAAATTTCCAAGAAAGAAAAACTAATTTCCAAATTAAAGAAATAATTTTTCAACTAAAAAGATGAATTTTCTACACAAAAAAATTTGTTCAACAAAATAGTTATATTTTCAGCCGAATGGATGAATTTTCAACAAAGAAGATTCAAGGTCAGTCAAAAAAAAATTCCGAAATTTCTTTCTTAATTTTCAATTGAATAAATGAATTTCCAATAAGGAAATACTAATTTTCAATTGAAGAAATAATTTTTCAACTAAAAAGATAAATTTTCTACCATAAAAAGACAAATTTCCAACATATGAGTTATATTTTCAGCCAAACGGATGAATTTTCTTCAGAGAAAATTAAAGGTCTATCAAAAAAGATCGATTTCCTACAGAAAAATGGACTAGCTAAATTTTCAGCTGAAAAAATTAATTTGTGATTAAAAAACTAATTTTTAGTGAAAGAAATATTTCAACTAAACAATTGATTTTGTACAAAAAATATAAATTTGCAACAACATAGCTGAATATTCAACAAGGAAGATTTAAGGTTAGTCAAAAAAGATAAATTTTCGAGATTTCTTTCTTAATTTTCAATTGAATAAATGAATTTTCAATAAAGAAAAACTAATTTTCAATTGAAGAAGTAATTCTTCAATTAAAAAGATAATTTTTCTACCATAAAAAGACAAATTTTCTACCAAATAGTTAAATTTTCAGCCAAACGGATGAATTTTCAACAAAGAAGATCGAAGGTCTATCAAAAAAGATCAATTTCCCACAAAAAATCGAGTAATTAAATTTTTGGTTGAAAAAAATTAATTTCCAATTAAAAAACTAACTTTCAACTGAAGAAATTATTTTTTAACTAAAAAGATTGATTTTCTACCAAAAAAGACAAATTTTCAACCACATAGATGAATTTTCAACCAAGCAACCTAATAGTTAAATTGTCAACTAAAGAAATGAATTTTCAACTAAAAAGGTGAATCATTCACTAATAAGATTGATATTTATAATCTATTTATATTTATTACATTCACTAATTTATCATTTATAATTTTAACACAAAAGGCAAAGTTTCAACAAAATACATAAATTTTCAACCAAATAGCTGAATTTTCAGTCGAAGGAGATACATGTTAGGGCAAACATGAAATAATTAAAATTTCAGTTCAAAAAACTCATTTTCACACAAAAAAAAAACTATCGGCTTAGCCCTACGATTTTTCTTTCTACAGATTTTACATGAATTCAATTTTTTTAATAATTGATAAACAAAACATCGTAGTTCAAAATCATCAGTGAAATTTTGTAGTCAAAGAAATTCTCGATCCAGACATACCTAATACGTTGTCAAACCAAATTTTTTTCAAAATGAAAAAAAACGACTTAAAAAAAGTGTCCGCTTGCTCCCACTCTCCCCTAATATTGAAAGTTAGAAGCTGCAATTGTAATAGATTTTAAAATTTATCCTGAGTATAAGTTTTTCTTCTCTAGACAATGAGATAAAAAAATTAATCGAATTGTCTTTCCCTTCCTCTATCCTTTGATAAAAAATCTTTTTCTATAGATGTGTGACTCTTGTCACAAGAGGAATGCACTGACTTATTTTGGACGGTTAGTATTTATTGATTCCATCTCGAACCCTCCTCTTTCGGCAAGGACATCTTTCTTCTCTGGATATTTTTTTTTTATATCTCCTGTTATCGATTGTCAGATCTTACTCAATTATTGTTTCATTTTAGCGCTACTTTCGATGACAGGATGACCCGGAAACGCGAACACGTGCGGACCATAAAATCGTTACTAACGCCTATTCTTGACTTCCTGCAATTCCGAATTACGACCGAAGCTGGGAGGGTATGATTTCCTTTCCGGAGGGTATTTTCCCAAGTCTATATGTGAAGGGTGGCGTCCCAAAAGGGCAATTAAGCCATTTTTGCGACGATGAGACTATCGACTCAAAAAATCCGATCAATTCCAATATAGATTGTGGTAAAAACGTTTTTGTTGAATTTTTTTACTTTATTGTTTTTTTTACTCAAATTTATTTTAGTAAATGGGATTTTTAATCACCATCCAAAGTTCAAATCCATCCATCTTCGAGCGAAAAAGAAATCTCGGAACCTAATGAAATGTTTTAATCAAAATTTTGACTCTTCAATTTAGCACCGACGTATCTCGGTCAGATAGATTTTTTTTCTGAATTGAAGATTCGATTTTTGGTAACATTTTTTCTCCCCTGAAAAATGATAAAAATCACGTTTATGCCCTTCTTTGACGCCACCCTTCATTTCACTCGAGAAAACAAAATCTCTGATCAAACTCCATATTCACATAAATCAAGAATTTTCCCTTCACAAAAAATGTCTATATTTTATAGTAAATTAATCCCGAGGAGTAAAATGAAAGCATCTATAAATATACGAGGGTCGCCCGAAAGTAATGCTTCCCATTTTATTATGTTGGCCCATGACGTCAGAGGGTGGCGAAAATGCATCATAGCCAATTGTAGTGACTATGCCGAGAAATCGTGTTTCGAAGCTGAGAATTTTCTCTATTTGAAAAAAATTCGATATCAAAAACGTGATGTAACGATAGATCTAAAAAATCTCGCGATTAATGTTCTTGGAAACCTGATTGGCTTTTCATTGCTTCATGTGGTTTTGTATTTAAAATTTAAAATTTTGAATATAAAATCTATTAATTTATCTAAAAATAATACATGCAATTATTTTTAGTTTGCTCTTTTTTCGCTAGAACAATTTTTGGCTACAAATGCAACTGCTTGATTGAAAACTGGTCTATTTTTCGTAGAAAATTCAACTGTTTAGCTGAAAGTGGAATCAGTTTGTGAAAAATTGAGTTTTTGTTGCTGATGATTCATGATTTTTATTCAAAAACCTTTTTTTTGGTCGAAAATTTATCTTTTATATGGTTAAAAATTTTTGTGATTCGTTGAAAATTAATTTCTTATGTTAAAGATTTGAATAATTTGATAATAATTAGTTTTTTTCTTTAATTTCATTTTTCAACTGAAAATATAACTACTCCAATTTTGGTTGAAAATTTATCTTTGTGGTTAAATATTCATCTTTTTGGTCAAAAATTCAACAATTTGGTTCAAAATTTATTTTTTATTATTTACGATTGATCAGTTGTGGCACAATATTAATCATTTTGGTGAAAAATTCATCTTTGTAGTTGACAACTAATTACTTTGGTTGAAAATTCGACTTTTTTGGTAGAGTTTTAATCTTCTTCGTGAAAAATTCATCTCTTTGGTTGAAAATTTAACTACTTTGTTGAAAATTCGACTTTTTTGGTAGAATTTTAATCTTCTTCGTAAAAAATTCATCTTCTTGGTTTAAAATTGAACTATTTTGATGAAAATTCGACTTTTTTGGTAGAGTTTTAATATTCTTCGTGAAAAATTCATCTTTTTGGTTTAAATTTAACTATTTTGTTGAAAATTTGTTTTTTTATGGTGAGAAATTAATTTTCCTGACAAATATAACTATTCTATTTTGAGTTGAGAATATGTCTTTTTTTAGTTGAAAATTCATGTATTTGGTTGACAATTTATTTCTTTGGTTGAAAATTCGACTTTCGCGGCAGTATATTAATTTTCTTGACAACAAATTTACCTTCTTGGATGACAATTAATTTCTTCGGTTGGAAATTTAACAATTTTTTCGAAAATTCATTTTTTATCGTTGAAAATTAATTTCTTAGACCTTAAACATAACTATTCCATTTCAGGTTGAAAATTAATTTATTTTTTGCAATTTGAAAATTAATTTCTTAGACCTTAAACATAACTATTTCATTTCAGGTTGAAAATTTATTTATTTTTTCAGTTGAAAATTCATGTATTTAATTGAAAAATCGTCTTTTTTGGCAGAAAATTTATCTTTTTAGTAGAATATTAATCGCTTTGTTGGAAAATTCAACTGTTTGGATCAAAATTCATTTTTTTTGTATTGAAGATTGATTATTTGTGGCAAAATATTAATCTTCTAGGTGAAAATTTCATCTTTTTGGCTGGCAATTTATTTCTTTGATTGAAAACTCAACCGTTTTCTTAAAAATTCGACTTTTGTGGCAAATTTTAAATCTTTGTAGTGAAAAATTCACCTTTCTGGGCGACAATTCATTTCTTTGATTGAAAATTAATTTTTTTTTTTAATTCCTTTTTTATGTTTAAAAATTAGTTTTCCATACTGTAAACATGAATAATCAATTTTAGGTTGGAAATTCATATATTTTGTTGAAAATTCATCTCTTCTGGCAGAAAATTTATCTTTGTAGTTGG
>CAKNXH010000208.1:208074-221678 GCA_932178445.1 Andricus quercusramuli | reverse complement strand
GTTGAAAATTCATCTCTTCTGGCAGAAAATTTATCTTTGTAGTTGGAAATTAATCTTTTTGGTACAAAATTCAACTATATTTGGATCAAAATACATATTTTTTATTGAAGATTGATTATTTGTGGTAAAATATTAATCTTCTCGGTAAAAATTTCATCTTTTTGGCTGAGAATTTATTTGTCTGGTTGAAAACTTAACTGTTTTCTCAAAAATTCGACTTTTTTGGCAAAATTTTAATCTTCTTAGAGAAAAATTCACCTTTATGGGCGACAGATTATTTCTTTGATTGAAAATTAATTACTTTTTTGAAAATTCGTTTTTTATATTTCAAAATTAGTTTTCCAGACTGTAAACATGAATATTCAATGTTTGGTTGGAAATTTATCTTTTTGAGTTGGAAATTCATATATTTTGTTGAAAATTCATCTTTTATGGTAGAAAATTAATCTGTTTGGTACAAAAATTCAACTATTTGGTTCAAAATACATATTTTTTTCATTGAAGATTGATTATTTGTGGTAAAATATTAATCTTCTCGGTAAAAATTTCATCTTTTTGGCTGACAATTTATTTTTTTTTGATTGAAAATTTAACTATTTTCTCAAAAATTCGAATTTTGTGGTAAACTTTTAATCTATTAAGTGAAAAATTCACCTTTTTGGACGATAATTCATTTCTTTGATTGAATGTTAAACTATTTTTTTGAAAATTCGTTTTTTATGTTTGAAAATTAATTTTTTAGACTGTAGACATCTATATTTAATTTGAGGTTGGGAATTAATTTTTTTTTTTAGTTGAAAATTCATATTTTTTGGTAGAAAATTTATCTTTATGGTTGAAAACTCAGCTTTTTGATCAAGAATTCAACTATTTGATTAAAAATTAATTTTTTTTAATGAAGATTGATAATCTATGGTATAATAACACTCTTCTTGGTAAAAAATTCATCCCTTTGGTAGACAATTCATTTCTTTAGTTGCAAATTTTACTATTTTATTAAAAATTCGTTCTTCAGGGTTGAAAATTTGTTTTTAATGTTGAAAAATTATATATTTTTTTACTGCTTATATAACTATCCCATTTCGGGTTAAAAATGTATCTTCTTCAGCTGAAAATTCATGTATTTTGTTGAAAGTAGTTTTTTTTTGTAGATTATTAATGTCCTTGGTTACAATTTTTGTTGTTGTTAAAGATTCCTCATTTCAGCTAAAAATCCGTTTTTTGTTGTTGACGATTGAACTGTTATGTTGAAAATTCTTGTATTTGGTTAAAAATTCATCTTATTGCTAGGAAATTATTCTTATTGGTTGAAAATTAATTTATTTGGTTGAAAATTTAAACTGGTAGAAAAATTAATAACGGTCAGGTTTGTTTGCAACTTTGTTTTATAAATAAAACAACTTAATGTTGAATTGTATTAGGGGTGGGAGAAATTAGAGGTTGAAGGGGGTGAAAAGTGGTGTAATGTCCTGATTTTCTGATTAAACTATCTGGTCACCCTATTAAAAACTACTTACGTCATTGTTTACTACTCCTTTTGACTCCTTTTAACCTTTCACTTCCATTTTGGATCATCTCAAACCGATTTTTTTTTCGAGCTATGACATATGAACCATTTCAGTTTCACACAGAAAAACTAGCAAAGAAGGTGAAGGAAACGAATAAAAATGATCTTATTCGATTGATAAAAGGTTTCGTATGTTTAAATCTTTTTCAGTTTGCTGAATCCGAATTTGAGTTCAGATTTTGTGCTTAGCATATCTCGAAATCTTGACGTGTGACGTCTGCTTGGAAAGTATTCGAACTTGTTGTGAATCAGGAGAAAGATCTTATTCTAGTGAATAGCGATGATATTTCTTCCAATACTACCCTCTGGAAGCCACAACCTTCTTCCAGCGATCCTCCCACTTTCGGAAATACTCCTTAAAGTCACCCTTCGAAATAGCTAACAGCTGCTTCATCGCATCCTGTCTTATTTTCTCTACGTCTTAAAATCGCTTTCCTTTTAGAGGAAACTTCAATCTGGCAAACAGCCAGAAATCACAGGGAGCCAGGTCAGGACTGTATTGGGGGTGCCACAGTTTTTTCACCAGAAATTGCAGAATAAACTGCATGGGCAGCGTTGTCTTGCTGAAGAACCCAGTTACCACTTTTCCTATGGATTCGTTTTTAGGCCTTTGAGTACAAATTTTGCGGGCTTGTACAAAAGATACTATGAAATATAAATGTTGGCATGAATATAAATTTTATATATTATTTTAAAAGTTGCTTAAGACAAAAAGATAATACGAATGAAACTAGAATGTGGCAAAATTCACACACATAATTAAGAATTCAGTTCCAGCTGAAGGGCAGTGACAAAGAATATAACATTTTTGTGCACAATAAAACAGAAAAAAATTTAAGAATTACTAACTGTAGAATTACGTTATTTAGCCAAGGCCAGACATATTCTGTAGAATTGAAATTTGTATTTAACATGAGCAAAAGTAACTTTATTGTCAAATATCAATCAAAAGTTGTATTTTTGCAACTGGTAAAAAATTACCATTTTTCAATATTTTCATTGCGGTATTTAAATTGAAATAAATATTTTTGAAAACCAAAACTTAATCCAAAAGATAAATTTTCTACAAAAAATGGAAGAATGACATTTTCAGTTAGAACAGTTAGTTTCCAACCAAGAAAAAGAGAATTTTCAACAAAATAGTTCAATTATCAATTAAAATAATGAATTTATGATGAAAAAAAAACGAATTCTCAAGAAAAAGCGTAATATTTAGAATTTCCATGAAAAATATTTGGTTTTTAAATAAAGAAAAGTTGAATTAAACCAAAAAATTAAATTTTCAACACAAAAAGACGAGAAGTGAATTTTGAACTCGAAAGATTAATATTCTTACAAAAATGGCATAGTTACATTTTTAATCAAAAAATTCATTTACAAAAAAATAAAAGAATTTTTAACAAAATATTTGAATTTTAAGTAAAGAAATTAATTTTTAACTAAAATAAAGAATCATTAACAAAAAAAATTAATTTTTAAACTAATAGATACATTTTCAACAGAATAGATGAAGTTTCACCCAAGGAAAGTAAATGTCTATCAAGACAGATAAATTTTTGACAAAAAATGGAATATAAATTTTCATTTGAAAAAATTAATTTTCAATAAGAAAAACTAATTTTTAATCGAAGAAGTGAATTTTTCACAAAATACATGAAGTTTTAACCAAATTTTGACTTTTTAATGAATTTTCAATCTAATGTTTTAACTTTAAACCAATGAAATGAATTTTCAAGCAAAAAGGTGAATTATTCACAAAGATGATTAATATTTATACTTGATTCATGTTTATTCATTATGCTTTTCATATTTATTTATTCAAAATTTATAATTCTACAACAAAAGACAATTTTTCAACAAAACATAAATTTTCAGCCAAATGGCTGCATTTTCAAGTGAAAAAGAGAAATGTTAAACCAGACATGGAATAATTGAATTTTCAGTTTAAAAATATCACTTCCACAAAAAAACAACGAATTTCCAACAAAATAGTTAAACTTTTAAGCAATGAAATTATTTTTTAACTAAAATAATGAATCTTCAACCAAGAAAATTAATTTTTTACCCAATAGTTGAATTTTCAACCCAAAAGATGAATTTCCTACAAAATTTATTTTTAAAACAAAATAGCTGAATTTTGAACAAAATAGTTGACTTTCGAAGATTTGAAATTAATTTTTAACTAAAATAATGAATCTGCAACCAAAAAAATTAATCTTCTACCCAGTAGTTGAATTTTTAACACGAAAGATGAATTATCTACAAAAAAATAGGAAAAAGATTCTGGGATCAACGTAAATTTGACAGGATGATTCGAGTGAAAACGGATTTAAATAATCTGTAAATTCCAGATTTTTCCATGTTGCTTTCTAAGAATGTGCCCTGCAACCTGGCAGATTTTTTTAACTTAAGATTTGCCTTTCTCAGTTTTGGTTGAAAATTGATACTTTTTAGTTAGAATTCGTATTTTTTGTAGAAAATTATTCTTCCTGGTTGCAAATTTATCTTTTTGGTCAAAAGTTTAACTATTCGAGTGGAAGTATAATCACTTTGGTTGAAAATTTAACTACTTTATTGAAAATTCTTCTTTCCAACTGAAAATTTAACTATTCTATTTTTGGTTGAAAATTGACCTTTTTTAGTTGGAACTGCAACTATTTTGTAGCAAATCTAACTATTTTCAATAAAAATAAGTTTTGAACAAAAATTCAAATTAGCTTTTTGATCCAAAAATGTAACTATGTTCCATTTTTGGATAATTATTGACACTTTTTAATTAAAAATTCATGTATTTTGCTAAAAACACGTCTTTTTGTTATGCCAATTTAATATTTTTTCAAAAAGTCATCCTTTTTGGTTTGAAATTTAATTATTTGTATAAAAAATTAAAAATTAACATTTTGGTGAATAATTTACTTTTTGTTGAGGGGTTTGGGTTAAAAATTCTCATTTTTAACTTGAAAATTCAACAATTTGGTTGATACTTTTTTACTTGCATAAAAATTTTCCTTTGTTTGAAGATTCTTAATTTTCGTTTGAAAGCTCACTTCTTTTGGTTGAAAATCGGAAAATTTTTATTATTATGGGAAAATTGTCTGTTTTGTTAGAAAATTAATCTCCTTAGTCAAAAATTCAACAACTTTCCTAAAAGGTCATCCATTTTGGTTAAAAATTCGTCTTTTGCAGCTCAAAACTCAACTGTTTGATTGAAACATAACTTTTTTATTCAAAATGTATATCTTTGGGTTCAAAATGCAACTGTTTTGAAGAAAATTCGTCTTTTTGATTTAAAAATTTAACAATGTGGTTGAAAATTAATCTTCTTTGGTTAAAAATTCATTATTTCATCTAAAAATTAAACTATTTCATTTTTTGTTGAAAATGAATCTTGCTTAGTTCAAAATTCATGTATTTCATTGAAAATTCGTATTTTTTGTTAGAGAATTAATCATCTTTGTTGAAAATTTAGCTTTTAGTTCAAAAATTTAACTATTTTGTTGATTATCCTAAATGAATATTTAAGTGTTCCATTATCCATTGATCGTTAATTTCGTGAAAAATCGATTTATTTACCATGTTTTTAGATCAATGTGGCCTGTGAAGACTTTTATGGATAGAGTTGAAAAAATATTATTTTTTAGTGTAACTGACACTGTTACAATGTGTTTTTACTATTTCAATCAATGAAATTAAAAAATAACTGATTTATTAGTTGAAATCCTTAGTACTGATTTAATTGGTTAAATTTGTACTAATTTAGATTTAGAGACTATCATTTTGATTCAATTTCAGGATCCAAATGATTAACTGATGTACTGTTCATCCGCAAATACCTTGAAAAGGTATTTTTGATGTTTTTCAAATATGAGAAAATATTGAAAGTACGGTGTCGGATGATTCTACACGCGGTAAGGCATGATTGGTTGTTGAGAAAAATAATCTACAAATTTCAAAGAATTGAAGATAAATGAAAAAATGTGTCATTCATATTGAATTTACTGGAATGTTCTCGCTACAGCACATAAAATTCTGTATATTATATACAAGGTTTTAAATTATACAAGATTTTCTTTAAATTCTATAACAAATTGTTGGAAAATGAAACAAGTTTTTTCCTAAAGAAGGGGCCATTAGAGCGCGCATAGCTCGCACAATGTTCCAGATAATTTTTTATCTTAACTAAAAAATTAATCGAGACAAAAAAATAATAATTGCGCTCCCAGCGCGCTGTTTTGTTTTCTAGTGTTATAAATTTGAGTCATAGAGAACAAAAGAAAAATAATAAACGTTGCTTCGTTAAAAATATAAATGATAGCACTTTCCTCGACTATGTTGTGAGCTTTTTAAAAATTTGAAGAAGAATAATCAGACTTCGAGTGTAGGTGGCTCGTTAAAAATCGCGATGAGAAACGTCATAAAGTGACGTGGTAACGTCACGGTTATTTGTTGAATGTCAGCACAACGGAATAACGGATAACAGCCCGTATTTTTAATTAAATGCCTGTTCCATTTCCCTTTTTCCTATCCTCCTTTCATTCCTGTTTTTATCCCTTTTATTCTCCATCCAAACTCTGATGCCAGCACGAATGGTCGTCAGTCACAATCCTCTTTGCAATCCTACTCTCACGTGTTTCGAATGTCAACCAATGCGGCAGAATGGACCTTTGTGTATACCTACTAATTAAAATTATTCCCCACACATAATTATACGCACAGAAATTTCAGTCCAATAATCCAAAATTATCTCCACACGTGTTCGAGAGTTATTTGTCTCTCTGAATTAATGGCTGACAATTATATAAATACAAGGATGCTTTTGGTTTTATTGATTTGTAATATCAGCAAATTATTAATCATGATAATTTAACGTGTTTATGAGGTATTCCAACAAAAAGAATTTTTAAATCTTTGTAAAAAAAAAGATTCCTTGGAATTTCCCGTTTTTTGTCCAGTTAAAAGAAATCCAAATTGATGCATCTAATTCGAAGCAATTCGAAGTTTGAAGCACTTGAAATTAAAAATTGAACAATTTTAAACTTAAAAATTGAACAATTTTAAACTTAAAAATTTAACTTTGATTTTTTTAATCTCAAAATCCTCAAAATTAGATAGTGTTTGAAAATAAAATATTCAAAATTGTATAATTTACTATTGAAAGTACAGAGTGGCCTTAGTTCAAGGAAAACCTGAAAATCCGGAAAAGGACATGAAATTTTATTGGCTAGGGAAAGTCAGAAAAATGTCAAGGATATTGAAAAAAATCTTGCACAAGTCAAGGAATTTCTGTAGGAAGCACTTTAAATAACTGCCAAGGATAGTATAATTTAATTTGAAATTTTTTTATTCCATTTATAAAAGATGCTATGTTAAAAATGTTACCCTAACATTATATTAGAGTTCTGAGAAAATAAAAAAACCATTATAATTTTATCTAAACATTTTATTATTTGGTTGAAAATTCAACAACTTTGTTAAAAAGTTATTCCTTTTGGTTGAAAATTCATGTTTTCAGATTAACGATATTACTATTTTGGTGGAAACTTAACTTTTTGTTCAAAATTCATATATTTTTTAAATTTACTTGTTCCATTTTTTATTGAAAATTGATCTTTCTAAGGTGAAAGTTTTTTCTTTTTCGGTAGAAAACTAATTTTCATAGTTTGAAATTTCCTCTTTTTGGTTAAAAACGCAAATGCTTGGTTGAAAATTAAGTTGGTTGAAAACTCAATTGTTTTACAACAAAAATCGTCTCTTGGTTTGAAAGATCAACGATTTTCATTAAATTTTTGTCTTCCTTACCTGCAAAATCTATATTTATTGAAAATTCATCTTTTTGGTTGAAAGAATTTTAATTAAAAATTTGAAATTTTAATTGAAAATAGAAATTGAAAATTGAAATACTTTTTAAATTGAAAATTCAAATACTTGAGCATACCTTGAACTACTTTGTTATTATTTTTTTGTTTGAAGGTTTATCGTTTTATTTTAAAAATCATCTCTTTGGTTGAAAATTCGTTTCCTTGTTTGTTTTAAAATTGATTTTTCAAACTGAAAATGTAGCTTTTACATTTTTTCTTAGAAATTGATCAGAAAATTCGTGATTTGGCTTGAAAGTTCAGCAATTTGGATGAAACTCTTTTTTTCTTTCTTGACTAGGAAATTTTTATTTATTGAAAATTCGTCTTTTTGGTTTTAAATTAATCATTTCAGTGGAAAATTGATCTCTCATGATGAAAGATTGCTTATTTGATTGAAAATTCGCTTTCGTTTGTTTGGTTTAAAATTAATTTTTGAAATTGAAGATACAACTTTTCCAAAATTGGAAAATGATAATGATTATGATTTTTGTAGAAAAATAATAACATCAGTTGAAATTTTGTTCTTTTTTGGTTAAAAATGCAGCTGCTTGATTGAAAATCAGCCTTCCTGTTAAAAAGTAACATTTTCGTGTTGAAAATTCAACTGTCTTACAGAAAATTCTATATTTGTCTTCAAAAGTTCAACCATTTAGACGATTTTTTTTCTTTTTCCACTAAAAAAATCTTTACTTGTTTAAAATTCCCCTTTTTGGTAAAAAAATTCGCCATTTTAGTGGAAAATTCATCTCTTTGGTTGAAGATTTGACTTCTTTGTTGCAAATTAAACTATTCATTTGAAAACGCAAATGTTTTGCGTTAAAACTTGATGCTTTTTATTTAAAATGCCACCATTTGGTTCCAAATTCATTTTTGTAGGTTGAAAATTCAACTATTTGTTGTAAATTTTTAATATTTTGTTAAGAATTCGTCTCTTTTGCTTTATCGGTCAACTATTTGGTTGTAGATGCAAGAACTTGGTTGAAGATTAATTTTTGTTTTGTGAAAATTCAACAAGTTTGTTGAAAATGCAAATGTTTCTGGTTTACAATATTAACTTTGTTTAAAAATTCATCGTTGTAGGTAGAAAATTCCATTTTTTGATTAAAAATTCAAGTATTTTGTTGAAAACTAATTATTTTTTGGTCGAAAATTAATTTTTTATTGATTGAAATGAATAAATTTGAAATTTTTAAATTTTCTTCTGAAATGATTGCCTTTTTTTAAAAAGGTCTAGGAATAATCAGGGAAAAATTCAGGGAATTTTGAAAATTAAGTTTTGTAGCCTTGTAATTGAAAATTTTAATTTAAAATTCATAAACGATATGTTTTCAAATTCAAAGATTAAAAATTGTGAAGTGATTCGAAATTGTAAGTTTTGGTGGTTTGTAAATTAACAATTGAATATTTATAAGCAATTTTAACCCTAGGGCAATAAAATTCGGTAGATAAAAAAATATGTATCAGTCGTTATTTAAAATTTTTCCTGCTAATTTGAGATGAAATTTTATAATTTTGAAATTCAAAATTGTTGAATTTCAAACATTATAAATTAATAACTTAAAATAAAATTTTATGTAAAAAAGGAACGTCTTTTCCAAAATTTGATTATTCTTTTGCGTGAACCGCAAGATTCTTGATTTTCGGATGGTAAAATGAAATCTTCTGTTCAAACTCATCAAGATGATTAAAATGAAAATCTTAAATAAAAATGGTAAAACCTGGAATTGGCAAACATGAATAAATAAAAATGTTAGGGCTTAAAAATAATTTTATAATTAGACTTCAAAATGGAACAATTCAAATGTAGAACTACTAAAAACTGTAAACTTTCCACTTGGAATCGTAGCGATTTTGAAGAATTTCAAATGAACAAAATTTACAGGAAAGACATTTTTTTTAAATTTGAACCTATTCTGAATTAAAAAAGTTTTACCAAAATCTCGGAAAAGGGAAGCCACTGTTGTTTTTTAAAAATAATGTAAAAAAAAATTATGAAATAATTAATAAAATATGCAAACATTACCGTTAATTGGGGCTAAGCGGTGCATGTAGGGGAATGCGGCGCACCCTTAATTATCCATTTCTGGATGCAATATTTAATTTTTCCAGGTAGAAAATATGCAGGCTTGCTTATGATAAATAAAAAAAAATTGATTGCAAAACCTACAAGATGCAATATGGCGTTTCACATAGATAACTAAGGATGGGCCGCTTTACCCCACATATGCGCCGCTTAACCCTCGTTTATAGTATCATATTACCTACATAGTTTTTTTCACTTTTAATTTATAATGAACCATATACATATATGTCTTCTCATTAAATGAAGAAGAAAAAAACATCTCTATTTTTTCAAAGCCTGTGAGCTCATTTATTAATGATTCTTATAAAAGAAGAGAAGAAAATATATTCGATGGAAAATTGATGCCAATTCCGTATCTTCACAAAAGAGATTTGACCTTTTTTCACGAAATTTATGTAAAAATCTTGTTATAAAGACTTCTCTCTTTTATAAAAGGTCTGGGAATCAATTGTTAGAGAAGTGGAGAAAGTCGGTGAAAGGCAATCCAATTATGTCAGATGGTTAGGAGGTATTACGAATTATATCTACATGCAAATAGCATAATATTTTAAGAAGTTCCCAACAAAGTTCAGCAATCATACATAAAGCAACGGAAAAAAATAACTGCGCGAGTTTAATCGCGTAGTTGAACTTTAATTTCAAGTTGCATATCCCCGACTAACTCGAAAAGTCTTTCACCCTTCAGACTTCCAGAGTTAAATGCAGTTTTATCTCTGACCCTTTTTAACTTCAAAATATGGTTTTTGATGAAAGATAATATTTCCAGAAATCTGTATAATTAATATTATAATATTGAATAGCGTGTTCCGAAAAGGCTTGAACGATTTCTGTTGGACTTGGAGGCATGATGCAACCTGGTGCAACCAATGCGTCGAGAGTGCGGCCGTTGAGCCATTTGTCACGCTTGACTGAGCAAATCCTCTCTTCTGGCCCCGTGGCTTATTTCATTACCAAAATGCGGAGGCCATTAATTCTAGGAACGCACAAATCAAGTTTACAGAAATCCAGGCTCCAGTGTATAAATTAATTTTTATACAATTCCCATTCTTATCTGTCGAGTGTCATTAAGTTTTTTCTTTCTAAAAGTGTTTCTTCGGATTTACCTGGTTCCAAATCCAACTTCTGAATGATTTACAACATCCCAGGACCAACAAAAATATTGTTATAGAAGGTAAAAAAAAATACAAGAATTTCCAACAAATAGTGGATTTTTCAATCAAAAATGGAATAATTGAATTTTCAATTTAGAAAATTAATTTTCGCAAGAAGAAAAGATTTTTTTTAACAAAATACTTCAACTTTCATAGAATCAGATGAATTTTTGACTGAAGAGATAGATCTTTAATTAGATTGGTTATATTTTTAGTTCAAAATAATTTTTCAACCAAAACAAACGAATGTTTAACTAAACAGTACAATTTTCATTTACAGAGATCAATTTTCAGCTAAAATGATAAACCGGCAACCAAAAAAGTGATTTTTTAACCAAAGAGTTCAATTTTCAACCAAGCAGTTAAATTTTAAACCAAAACAATGAATTCTCAAGCGAATAGTTTAATTTTCGCCTGGAAATAATAAATTTTCAACCAAATAATTGAATTTTCAACTAGAAAAGATACATTTCCAACAAAAAATGGAATAGCTAAATTTTCAGTTCAAAAAATTAATCATCACAAAAAAAAGTTTTTAACAACATAGGTGAATTTTCAACCAAAGAGATGAATTTTTAACAGAAATTGTGAATCTTCTACTAGAATTCTTAAGATTTTTGTTGAAAAATCAATTTTCAACAAAAAGGTAACAAATTTTTGTCAAAATAGTTCAATTTGAAAAAAAAAGAATTCTATACTAAAACTATGAATTTTCAACCAATTTTCATTAAAAAAAAATTTTATTATTTCGTTTTATTTTTTTGGTTTGTTTATTTTTTACTCGTTGATTTGTATTTCTCCCTTTTTGGTTGAATTCAACTGTTTTTTATTTGAAATTAAAATCTCGTTTATTTGAAATATCCACTAATAAATTTTCCGTGAAGAATTCATATATTTTGGTTGATAATTCAATTACTTGATTGAAACTTGAAAACTTATGTTGAAAATTAATATTTTAAGCTTAAGATTTGCCTTTTGAATTTTTCTTAGAAAATTCATACTTATTAGTTAGAATTCGTATTTTTTGTACAAAATTTACATTTCTGATTAAAAATTCATGTATTCTGCTAAAAATGCGTCTTTTTGTTATGCAAATTTAACAACTTTTTAAAAAGTCATCGTTTTTGATTTGAAAATCAATGATTTGGTTACAAATTAACATTTTGGTGAAAAATTTACTTTTTTGTTGAGAATTCATAGTTTTGGGATAATAATTCTTATTTCTAACTTGAAAATTCAAGAATTTGGTTGAAATTTTTTTACTCGACTAAAAAATCTTCTTTGTTTGAAAATTCCTCATTTTGGTTTGAAAGTACACCCCTTTGGTTTGAAAGCTCACCTCTTTTGGTTGAAAATTGGAATACTTTTTATTATTATTGAAATATTTGATAATTCATCTCTTTGGTTGTCAATTCATGTATTATATAAAATTTTTTTTTGTTAGAAAATTAATCTCCTTAGTTAAAAATTCAACCATTTTCCTAAAAAGTTATCCATTTTGGTTAAAAAATCGTTTTTTTTTAGTTCAAAATTAAACTATTCGATTGAAAAAGAACTTTTTGATTCAAAATTTATATCTTCTGGTTCAAAATTCAACTGTTTTGTAGAAAATTTGTCTTTTTGACTTAAAAATTTAACAATTTGGTTGCAAATTAATCTTCTTTGGTGAAAAATTAATTTTTTAAACTGAAAATTAAACTATTTCATTTTTGGTTGATAAGGGATTTTTTTTAGTTCAAAATTCATGTATTTTGTTGAAAATTGGTATTTTTTGTTAGGGAAACAATCCTCTTTGTTGAAAATTCATCTTTTGGTTCCAATATTTAACTGTTGTGTTGATTTTTTTTCAAAATGGATATTTATCTTTTCCATTATTGGTTGGTAGTTTTTTTGGAAAATCAACTATTTGATGTTTATTTAATTTTTAATTTAATATAGTACCACATTCATTTTGTTTGAAAGAATTTATCCCGCTTATTTCGTGTAAAATCACTTTATTTAAGGTGTTTTTAGATCAATTTGGCCTGTGAAGACTGTTATCGATACAGTAGAAAAAATATTTTTTTGAGTTTAACTGACACTGTTAGAATGAATTTTGACTATTTCAATCAATAAATTGAAAAAAATTGATTTATTAATTGAAATCCTTAGTACTGATTTAATTGTTCACATTTGTACTAATTCAGATTTACAGACTATCACATTGATCCAATTTTAGGATCCAAATGATTAACTGGCACTTACTATGAAAAGAAGAAGGATATTTTTCAAACTTTTTATCAAAATGTATGTTTTGCCTTCATTTTATGCTCCAGTTTGTAAATAAAGCTAAAATAACTGTTGCACAATTTAATTGGGTATCATAAAATGAATTTGGGTTATGAATGCAATCGATTTGAGTTTAAATAAAACACGCTTTTGTGTGATCGTAAAATAAGCTTAGGGGCATTGAATGCAATATCCATTATTCGTTCACTTGCACGTAAATGCGTGGTCTCTACGGCATTGAAGTAATTTTACTTCTGCACCAATCGGCTTTTAACGAGCACTTGTGAAGAAAACCGGCGACGGAGAAGAGCGAAAATATTTTGTTCGCTTATTATTCGAGCGTAGTAATAAACTCTATATCAAGCTGACTTTATTAACTGTTGCTATTCGCTTTATTGCGATTATTACTTTTTTTCTAGAAGACTGGCAACAATTACGTCAGAGTACTTCCCTTCTGGATCCATGCAAGAGGAGTATTTTTAAGATATAATTTTATTCATCAGAAAAGTTATAAAATCATTTTATGTTCTGTCCAAATTGTATATTCAACATTTCACTTTGCTATAGAAGCCTTTATTATGGTCCTGAATATGCAGCTGGCACCAATATTGATGTGGTCCCGGGCAGAAGCTCTCCTATCTCCTATCTCCTATCTCCTATCTCCTATCTCCTATCTC
>CAKNXH010000208.1:165394-208064 GCA_932178445.1 Andricus quercusramuli | reverse complement strand
CTCCTATCTCCTATCTCCTATCTCCTATCTCCTATCTCCTATCTCCTATCTCCTATCCTATGAGGGTGGCAGTGGAAGTTAGGGGAAATCTGGGAGAAGTGAGGAGAGAGACAGTAGATAAGGAAGAAGTTGAGGAAGGGAAGTAGATGGAAGTAGGGAGAAGTAGGGTAATTTAGGGTGAGTAGGGGAGGGAAAGTATGAGTGGGGGAGGTTTAATTGACTTATTTACGTCTTAATAGACCACGAAAGCCTTCTTTATAGGTGCAAGGCGTCTATTTTGACTAATTTTAATTTAAGATATTTTCAATTTTGAAAGATTAAATAGTAAATCTTCCTGTAATTTTTAATATTTAAATAGGAAATTCCTCAATTGGAAACGCGTTCAATCAAAAATTATACAAATACATGCAATACAAATAATGCTGAAAATTTGTTATCAGGGTGCCATGTGATAATTAAAAAACTTATTTTGTATATTTACTAGCATCATCAAGCAAGCGCTACGCGCGCGTTTCGTTGTTCAGTTTATGAGAAAAATAATTATGGAAAGTAAATAAAAATTTTGAATATTAATTTATTTTAAGTTTACTGGTTTATTTATACTTGAGCTTATATAAATATAATGCGAATTACTAAACCAGGCGAATCTTCAACAAAGCAGTTCAATTTTCAACCAAAAAAGATTTTTCATTCAAGAAATAAAAAAGATTTCAAATAAAATTTAATTTCCGGGCAAAAACAATTTTTATTTGAAAAAGATTTTTGAAATTTCAAAAAAGTATCCAGCAATAAATAAATACTTTTCAAAATTAAGAACAAAGGCATGAAACCTTCCAGATTCTTTTTTGAAAATTTTGGAAATCTTTTGAAATATTTAAGAATTTAAAGACAATCTTTCAACATCAATTTTCCAACATGAAAAATTATATAAAATTTTCCAAGTAATCATACCAAAATTTATTTTACAGTCTTGAACCTTTCAAAATCCTTGAAAGGATTAAAAATTTGATTTCGAAATCTTTAAAAATCTATATATTGATTTAAATATTTTGAAATTCCATCAAATTTTAAATTATTTTCGAATTGTTCTTTAAACTTCTAAATACCTTTTGATATGATTCAAATTTTTCTTAAAATTGTTGAAAAATCTTACAATATTAAAAAAAATTGCCTTAAAATCTTTTAGATTCTTTTTTGACAATTTTGAAAATATTTTGAAATGTTTTAAAATCTTTCCAAATAATCTCTTAAAATTAGTTTTTCAAAATAAAAAATCATTTGAAAATTTCACAGGAATTGTATTTTCTTAAAACCTTTCAAAATTCATCAAAAGCTTCTAAATTCATTTTCTAAATATTAGGAAAACGCATTTTAAATGTTTTTGAATTTATTGTAATTTTCTCTTAAAATTAGTTTCAAAAAATAACAAATCATTTGAGAATTTTTTAGGAATTAAAAAAAGAAATGTTATTCTCTTGAATCCTTTATAATTTTCAAAAAGCTTGTTTCTTGAAATTTCCAGTAAATTATATATGTATTAAGATCTAAATAATTCAATAAACTTCGCTTTATGTTATTTATCATTTCAACTTTTTTTAATATATATGAAAAATGAACTACCACAGTCAATCCTTTTACAAGAATTTATCAATTTTTAATTATTTTTTTTAATTGTATGACTCAAAAGAATTGTAGAATTCCCAAATTTTGTTTGTCAATAATAGAACTTGTGGTCAATAATTTAGGTCATATTTACCGGAAATTTCATGATTAAACAAATTTTCTCAGAGAAGAATTGTAGTTAAACTTGTCGAAACGAAAACTGAAAAATTTTCAAATCATTTCAAACCCTCTAAATGTATTTACAAGCACTCTTATTATAAAATTATAGGTGCAATTTTTAGGTGTTTCATTTTTAAATACTGTTTAATTATGAAGCCCATAAAATTTAATTTATTCGAATTTTCCAGTTATTATTGAAGAAATGAGAGAAGATATGAATAAAAATAATATACTTCTCTGTAAGATCGTATTTTTTAAAGTAGAAAGGAAATTTGATCAAACTGGAAACAATCTTCTCGAGTGAAAACTTATTCTAACTTTTAGAGTATTTCCTCCAAGTTTTATAAAGTTCCCAAAACAAACTCTTCGTTGGAAATAATATGGAAGATAAAAGATTCTATACAAATAATACATGCATTTCTTTCATCATTTGAAATGTATTTAAAGGTCCTTGATATTTTAAGTGTCCTGAAAATGATATATTTTCGATAATTGCTTAAAGAAATCTAATTTTCTCATATTTGAACTCCACTGAACTATTTTCAAAAGCGAGGAGCGTAGTTAATGATGAAAGCTGAAGTAAATATGCTTGCTGTGAGCCGAGTTGAGTGCAAGTTCCTTCCAAAGACAATTTATTCACGTTTCATTACCCTCATGCATTTTGAAGCTTTCTATCAGTTAAAACTCGTATCATTTCCTCTCTTTCAAGATGAAAATTGAAAAATTAATATTTTCATGCCTCAGAAAATGTTGAATTAAAATAATAAATAGTTGACTGTAAATTAAAGTATAAAAAGTGTTAAATCTTCTCAATTTAAAGTATTTATAATTAAAATTGAATCATTTTTTATTCATCAATTCATCAAATAATTCTGTTTTTTGTCTGAAAAAGCTTAGGTTCTTCCCTTTAAATATCTTTATCTTCAAAAAATTGACACATCATTACTTGTTCTTCAATTTCCTTAAATTTCAAAATAGTTGAAAGGATTTTGTAGGATTTATAAGATTTTATGATATTGAAAAAAATTCCAAGGAATTTTAGAGGATTTCAAAGATTTACAAATATTTCAAAGGATTTTTGAGCGATTTTACAATATTTTCGAGGATTTTAGTAAGTCTAAATGAATTTAAGGTCTGTGAATAAGGTATTTTGAAATTTAATAAAATTTAAGAATTCAATGGAATTTCAAGAGATTTTAAAGGATTAAGGATTTTTAAGGATACCTGAGGTGATTTTAAAAGATTCTCAGGAATATTTAAAAGATTAAAAATGTCATGGTTTTTCAAAAGATTTCAAAGGATTTTAAATATTTTAGGGCAACCCCATAAATTCTATGCTGTTTCAAACAATTTCTTAGAATTTCGAAAGATTTCGAAGGATTTCATAGGACCTATAAGGTTTTAGATTTTTTTTAAATTCTAAGGGATTTTAATGGATATAATAAGATTTACAAAGATTTCAATAATTTCAGGGGAGTTTAAAGAATCTCAAAGGATTTTTGAGACTTTAGGATATTTTAAAAGATTTTCAGGAATTTTTAAAAGCTGAAAAAAATGTCAAAGTATTCGAAAAGATTTCAGTGGAATTAAAATATTTTAGGGCAACCCCAAGGATTCTAAGCAATGTTCAAGAGATTAAAATTTGAATGGAATATCCAATGATTTTAATGATTTTAAGGAACAAAAAAATTCTATGCTGCTTAAAGGAATTTCCTAGACTGTTGGATAATTTTGAAGGATTTTATAGGACCTATAAGGCTTCACGATATAATAAGTTTTACGAGGATTCCAATAATGCTAAGGAATTTTAAAAATTCTCAAGGTATTTCAATAAATTTCCAAGGATGTCAGGAAATATCAGATTTCATAGAATTTCACGGGTTTATCAAAGATGTTATTAGAATTCAATGGAGTTCAAAGATTTTAAGCAATTTTATAATATTTCAAGGGGTATCAAAAGAAATTTCATAAGATTTAAGAACTTTTAATGGGTTTTCCAAGATTAAAATTCTTTAAATTTTAAGGTCATTTCTCTAATTAATATTATAAGAGTCTCTTATTTTTACACGCAGTGAAATTTGAAAAGTAAGAATCTTCAAAACAAATATTTGTAGCAAACATGAAGTATTTTAAATTAAGTGGAAAAGGCCAGGCTTGTCCAGACACGATAAAAACACAAGAAAAAAGCTAATATTTTCGTAACTGTTATTTGTGACGCTCACAATTGTTTAGAAAACAAAAAGTGGTATTATTTTTGAAGAACTTTTCAATGGAGTTGAAATATGCATAACATTACAAGTACTTTAGTTTCAAGACCTCAAAAATAAAGCTATTTCAGAATTGACTATTCAAAATAATCTTAAAAAATTTTTAACGATTTTTGGGGTAGTAGTGATTTCAAAAATTGTAAAAAACTTTGTTTATATGGATATTTTCTTTGAATGCCCGAACATTTTTTGAATTCTTTCAAATTTTTCGAAAACCTTTGAAATTTTTTTAAACTTCTGAAAATTGCTTGGAAACTTTTAAAATCTTCTGAAATTGATTAGAATCTTTTCGAATATCCTAAAATCTTGGAAATTCTTAAAAATTCAAATATTGAAAATCTCTCCAAATCCTTAAAATGATTTGGAATCCCTTAACTCTGGTGAATAAATTCTTTGACATTCTTTGAAATCCCTGAAATATTTGAAGTCCCATGAAATCCTCGAAAAAATTTGTGAAATCCGTCTAGGAAATTCTTGAAGGCTACACAGAATTTTTTCATATCCCTTAAATACATCAAACACTTTGGAAATACTTTGACATTTTTTCAAATCTCTTTAAATTCCTTGGAATTCTTTAGAATACCCTAAATAATTTTAACTCTCTCGATATCGCTTGAAATTGTTTAAAGGTTTCGAAAATTCCTTGGAATCTTTCAAAATACCTTAAAGTCTTTATAATCCTTTAAACTCTCCAAATTTCTTCAGATTCTTGAAATCTATTAAAGATCTTTGGAAACCTTCAAAATTCCTCAAAAATTCTTTGAAATATTTGAAAATCTTGGACATTTTCTGAAATCCCTTGAAATGCTTTCAAATATCTTCCTTTAGCACAATAAACTTACAAAAGTGTTGAATGATCTTGCATGTAGTAGTAATTGAAAAAATTATGAGAAAATTTGTTTTTGTGAATATTATTCTACACATTTATGGAAAAAATCCAAGTATTAATCTAATTATACCGATGTAAAGTGTTTATAACGCTACTAGAAACTTTAATTGTAATATTACTAAATTCTAACGTTATATACCATAATTTTGGATATATGGATTTTCTATAAGGTTTGATCTGAGTAAGTGAAATCTCAACTATTTCAATCAGTACTAGATGTTTTCACTGATTGAATCAATGAAATTTCACTCATTCCTAACAAGTTCTCTGAAATCAAATATCATGAATATATTGTATAGAATGCGAGAGGTGGTTTGAAAAATAGGTTAAACAATCACCGCAGGGTCCCCTATATATATCTCAATGGTGTATACCTTCATGTGATTTAATTATTATTTGACTAAGCGAAATATGATAAATTTTCCTAACTACCTCTCGTTATATATACGCGAGAAATTTCCATGCAATGTGAAACTTGTCGCTTTTACTCGGAAGAGACGACAAAATCCCAACTCTGAAAATTAGATTGCAATATTCTCGACTTCGAACACAGTAATTACTCAAAAAAGGCAATTAAAATGATGATGCGCGAGGAAAAATTTTCCTTTAAAGTGAAGCAGTTTAAAAGCAGTGCCGAGATAATATATGAAATATTATACGAAATAAATTGCAGGCTTACCAAGTCTTATTTCTTGGATTCATTTTTTGATGCAGTTAATAGGGAAGAAGAATATAAACAAAGTTGAATAGAAAATATTCCACGCGTCTGACTAAAATCATCGTTGACTACTTTGAATAATATTAATATGTTGAGTTACCGCAGGAATTATCTTCATTTTTTCAATTCACCATATTGGATACTGCATTTTGAATTTTGAATATTTGATAGAGGATTCAGAATAAAAAATTATTACATAATTTTTATAAAGAGATAACACGCGACTGACCAAAACTTCATTGACTACTTAATATTTACAATAATACTGCGTCCTTAAGTGGAAAGGGCGAGGCTTAGTCAGACACGATAAAAATACAAGTAAAAAGGTGATATTTCCCTAACTGTTATGAGAACGCTCACAAATTTTTAGAGAACAAAAAATGATCTTATTTTTGAAGAACTTTTCAACAGATTGGAAAAAATGCATAATCTTAATCATTTCTGCAACTTAGTTTCAAGAATCTAATTAAAGAATGTTTAAATTTTTGGATTCATTAATTTTGAAAGTTTCCAATCAGAAAGCATATAATTTCCAAAATTTTTACAATACTGAACTTTAAAAGAACTAAATATTTAAAATTCTTTAATTTTTAAGAACGAAAATCAAAACGATTTTTCCACAGAAATCATATTTTTTAGTAAAAAAATCTATCCAATGACTCTGAATTTCACTTCATACTACATAACATGATATTTTATAACAATATATTTATCAGTTATAACATTTTTATAATTTCTGTTGAAAATTATAGTTTCGAATGCATAATTTAAAAATAATTTAATTTTTAAGGTCTTGAAATAACAGTTTTTTTTCTTCAAAAGCATAAATTCGAAAAGTTTTCGTTTGAATTTTCTCAATTTTTGGAAGTTTTCAATTTCAAAGTAGTCAATTTTGTACTTTTTCATTCAAATATTAAGAATTCTAGGAAAATTTCACTATTAAATCTGTCAGAATTGCCAAATTCCATATTGAAGGTCTCAATGGACAGTTTTCAATTTAATACTTTCATATTTAATTATTGTAATTTTTTTGTGTTAAATTCTAGTCACTTTTAAATTCAATAATTTAAATTCAAAAGAATAGAGACAATAATTTATCAAATTCCAGTCTTGAAATTAAGTAGAATTTAGAATTTATTACTGAAAATTCAGTTATTTTTTTTTAAAGGTGATCCGAAATATTGAACGTTTTAAAGTCAACTTAAAAAAATTCGAATTGAATAGTTTAAAATTGCACTATTTCAAGCATTGAAATTATATATAGCAATCTTGTTTTTTTTTAAACTTCAATTCAATATCCTAAAATTTTACGATTTTTAGTTAAAGATTCAAAAAATGGTTTCAAGAACGAATAATATTCTTAAATGTAGTGTTAAAAATAAAATTAAAATTTGTGTTTTAGTGATGCAAAATTTTAACTCCTCTTTGAGGAAGCTGTTATCCAAATTTTGTTCTGAAAGTTTTCAATTCCCACAGCTTCTGATTTGAGCGATTTTAATTCAAAATTATTAATTATTATTTATTGTTTTGATATTTTCCAATGTCAATATTTGAAAACTTGACTAATAATGGATCTTTAAATTTTTTATATTTTTAATTTTAGGATATCAAAATTCAGATACGTGAACGCGCGCTTTGTACGCGTGCATTCACTACTAGTTTAAGATAAAATGAACAGAAAATTTCCGGATTATCTTCATTCATTCCAGTCACTATATTAACATTTTGAATTCCGAATGTATGACAAAGGATTCTGAATCAGAAAATTATTAAATAATTTTTATAAATAGATAACACGTGTCAGACGATAAGAATTCTGCGACCTCAAGTGGAAAAGGCTAGGATTAGTCAGGCGCCTCAAACATGCAAGTAAGGTCAATTCCCGGTTTTCCCGGTTCGCAAAAATTTTCAACGGCCCTTGAAATTGAAATATTCAAACTCTTTGCGCTAAATATTTTTTCATTTCATGTGATCGAAACTGAACTGCGAATTAGAGTACTCAAAGTTGAACTTTTGAATTTCAAACTTTCAAAAATTTTTGATTCAAAAATTGTAATTCCAATGCTCAATAATTTACTCAATCAATTACTTAATTTTTTGTAATCGGGAAGTTTATAATAAATTCATGAATTTTCCTATTTTCGGGAATTTTTAAATTCGGTAATATCATAAACTGTCGAGAATTTCATTTTTCGGGATTTTCAGGTGTCCCTGAAAGTGCATCTCTTTTTGTAGAATTTCAATGTTTTTGGTTAAAAACTATTCGGTTGAAAATTTTTGTATTTGTTTGAAAATTCGTACCTTTGCCTTGAAAATTAATCTGTTATGGTAGAAACGTAATTTTTTTTTGGTTAAAAATGCAACTGCTCGGCTGAAAAGTAGTCTTTTTCGGTTAATGATTCAACTATTTAGTTTGAAATTGTTCTCTTTAGTTGAAAATGAACTATTTAAAATATTCTATTTTTAAATCCAGGCAGAAAAATGATATATAATTTATATATAGCACGAAATATTATACATAATTTTCATTTTTTTAGATAAAAATTATATAACACAAATGAAAATTCTATATAATACTTCACACTATACATTTTTCTGCCTGAGACCTGAATTTGCGAATATTTCAATTTTCATTAGATTCAGAATGGTCTTGTAAAATCAATTATTGTTAAATTTTTTAATATTAGAACTACAGTTCAATTTTAAAAATCAATAATCAATTTAAATTAACAATTGCTCTACTTAAAACGTTTTCTATCAACATTTTTCAATTTTTGTTTGCTTAGCTCTCCTTCAAAGTTAACAAATAAACTCAAACCAATAAGTAATTTTAAATAAAACTTATTTTAATTGTCTTTACATCATGTGATAATAAAGTATTAATTTACGACAATTTTTATCTCATTTTGATATATTTTATCTTGAAAAGAATCGTTTCCCAACTTGTCGATCAACCTAATTTGCATTTAGAGAACCTGTCTTTATTCAATGAAGCTTTTTACATCTGAGATAGATATAGGAGGCAAAATCCTATTTGTCGTATTTTCTCGGCTCTTTTTCGCAATATTAAAGAAGAAAATCCGCAATACAAAAATAATTTGCTTCAAGAAGCTCACAAAAGCAGAATCATCTTTGTCACGGTTGTAAAAAAAATGAAAAATCGAAAAGACGACGTGCAGAGTGGAAATATGAACAGAAGGTCTTTGTCGCAAGGAACGAAGAAAAACTACAGACGCCACTCCTTCTCGATTACCGGCCAATTTCATTTCAATATTCCTTTTTTAAAGTAGAAGAATAAAAAAACTATGAAAAGTATATCACTGGTTTTATTGTGGTTTTCCTCGGAAAACTAAGTACGGGGGAAATGTAATTTGCTGCATCTTACTCGGTTTCAATAGGACTGGTGAACTCATCCTAAATTCTGTGAAAAATAAAGATTCGTGAGGATTTATTATTAATTAGATTTTTAGAATAGTCATGAAATAATGGTATAACTTTTCTGTGAAAATCTTTCAAAATTGCATAGTTATCACTTAGTTCAGTGGTATTAAAAAAATTGTGACAAAAAGAGTCCAGTCACCAACAATGATCATTTTTCGAACAAATTTTAAAACGAAAAGTCTTATTTGTGCTGAATAAATATATTTGATAAATATTATAAATATTTAAAAATATTCGACTGGGATAAAACTTTGTTGCGTACTAGCAGTAAGCAGGAGTGGCCGTTTTAATCGAGATAAAAACTTCAACTGCAAATTAAAACATTTCAATTGGAACTTTTCTCAATTTTGAAGTTTCAAATTTTCAGTTAAAAAACTTTGAATTCAGACACTCAATCATTTACACATATAAAATAAATGATTTTAACACTTTCGAATTGAGGAAATTCAAATTGAAGGCACAAATTTTCAATTTTAAACTTGTATAAATTGATCAGTTCGAAGAAATATGCCTATTCCAATACAAAAAAATAACTAAAAACACAAATTTCTTTTCCTTGCAACTAACTACAAATATTCAAAAGAAAAAAGTTGCCTCTTTCAGTTCAGAAAAACTCGAAAATCAATATTACCTTACTTTCAAAACGATAAAAATCTTAGGAATAAAGAAATGTTCTTCCGATTCAGAAATAATTAGAATCAGAATTTTCTCCCTTCCAACTCGATAAAAATCTTCAAAACAAAAAATTCTCAAATTCAATAAAAATTTTTAAAATAAAAAATTGTTCTCTTCCAATTTAGAAAAAAGATGTAAAAGAAAAAGTTCCCTTTTCAATGCAATAAAATTTCTAAAAAGAAAAAATGGTTTCTCCCGATTTAGAAAAAAAAACTATAACCAAAATTCGTCCCTTTCAACTCGATAAAAATCTTGAAAGTATAAAAAATGTTCCTCTTCTAATTCAGAAAAAAATAAAACACTAATTTCGTTTCTTCTAAATCGATACAAATTAAAGAAAAACAAAAAAATGTCCCAGAATTAAAAAAAAAATGTCACACCATTCAACTCAATTAAAAAGTTAAAAAGAAAAAATGTTCCTCTTTCAGTTCAAGATTGGAAATCCAATCAGATCCTTTCATGTTTGTAAATGAAGTAAATACATAAAAATGGCCTCTTCCGTTTCAGAAAAAATTTAAAACCAAATTGTTTTCCTAAAATCTTAGGAACAGAAAAAGTCCTCTTCGTGTCTAGAAAATCTCGAAAATCAAAATTTCCTCACCTCAAATCAATAAAAATGCTAAAAAAGAAAAAATTACCTTTTCTAATCAAGAAAAAAAATTGATAATCTATATTTCGTCTCTTCCAAATCAATAAAAATAATACAAAGCAAAAAAGGTCCTGTCCAATTCAGAGAAAATTCAAAACCAACATTTTTTTCCTTCCAGCTTTATAAAAATCTTGAAAAGTAAATGAAAAAGTTTCCTTCAGTTTAGAAAAACTCAAAAACCAAAATTTTTTCCTACCAACTCTAGAAAAATCCTAAAAATTATAAAATGGTCCTTTTACAATTCAGAAAAAATTTAAACCAAAATGTCCTTTCCTCCAAGTCGAGAAGAATCTCAAAAAGAAACAAATGTCCGTCTTCCAATTTAGAACTGAAAATCGAAATTTCCTTCATTTCTTCTCAATAAAAATGTAAGAAATACAAATTTTTCTTGCCTTTAGCTCAATAAAAATGTTGAAAACAAGAAATTTTGTTTCCGATTCGAAAAAAATTAAGTATTACAATCTTTTCAATTCATTTAAAAATTAGAATTGTGTATTTCAAACTTTTTTTATGCGTGAATACTTTCAAGTTGAATTATTGTGATTTTAGGTCTTTTCAAATTAATAAATGTTTATTTTGTATCGCTTGTTAACTGAATCATTTCATAATTTAAAACCTCGACAATTGAACTTTTGACATTTAAAAAAAAGTTGAAATTGAACTTATTTTAAATTCCCGGTCAAAAAATAAATTCACTGTCATTTCCGGTTTTCTGGTTTTCTGTAATAATCACTATATTTTAGTAATTAGAAATCCAGTGCTCTTCAATTCAATTTTTCTATTTCCAGTAACAAGTTAATGGAAAATTATTCGCACTATCTTTTTGTGCATTTATCAAAGATGTAGGAAAACATGTAAAAGCATTTGTAACTTTTGTGAAGATTTTTTTATCGTAAAATGGATTATAAAAGTAAAATAATTAATTTTAAGAATATTAAGATTCCTACTCCTGAATAGGTATTTGAAGGCGTCAATGCACAAGTGAAAAAAATAATCTGACCTAATCTGACCAATGAGTTCACGGCTTAAGTTTTTTCTTCTTTTCTTCTTTTTCCACAGCTTCTTTTTTGTTTTCCCAACAACTCGACTCTTTCCGAGGAAAAAAGGAAAAATAAATAAACCGTGGCAACGACGCGTGGTCTCCTTATCACGTCCAAACTTACTTTTTCGCTTCGCAGTTTCCACTTTGTATGATGGTAAAGAAAAGTGTCAAAGTAGATTTAGGTCAAGTGCTGTTGAGGGAAAGGTATTTTGGTTTTAATTTTCGTATGCAGAGTGGAAGTGCTCCTTGAGGAAAATATTAATGAAAGTAAAAAGGCACAAAAATTAATTTACTTTCATGCTTCGTGTGGGCTTTTATTTTAATTCGTATTAACAGGTATTACAATATCAAAAAAAAATTGCTGACGAATGTAAGAAAAACTACAATCGCTGAATTTTTTTTATGAATATACAGGGCTGCCACGCAGACGGTTATGGCACTTTCAGTAAATTTTTTTTTCAGTCACTTTTCAATCACTTTTTTTTTAAAGGAAAGGACCACTTTAGACACTTTAATCCATCTGATTTTACATTTTACATCTTTTTCGCCCGATTTTCATGAAACATTCATGAAACATAATGGTATTCCCCTTTTCTGTTTTTTTTTACTTAAATGCGAACTGAGTTAAGAAAATCCAATGAGAAAATCGAACTATTTTTGGTTGAATGTTAATTATTTTTTATAGAAAAGTCAAGTATTATATTATTGTGATTTAGAATTAATCTTTTTAGGGTGAACATTTTATTAATTGGTTGGAAATTTAATTATTTATTTGAAAATTCAATCATTTTGTTGAAAAGTCATATGTTTTGTTGAAAATCCAACTGTTTTTGGTCGCAGTTAATTCTTTTTTCTTCGAAATTTCGACTATTCAATTGAAAATTTAACTATTTGGTTTTAAATATTAATGTTAGTTTGAAAATTAATTTTTTGTTGAAAATTCAGTTGAATGCTTGATAATTTATCTTTATTGGTTAAAAAATTAACCTTTTTGTTAAAAAATTTCGTTCGTGATTGAAAGTTGAATTTATTCTAAAACATTTGACTTTTTAGCTTGAAAACACAACTTTTTGTTGAAAATTCACCGCTTTTCTGTTGAAAATTGCATCTTTTTGGTTAAAAATGCAACTGTTTGGTTGTCGATTAATAATCTGTTTGTGTTGAAAATTGAACTATTTCGCTTGTATATCTTTACTTCAAAATTGTTATAAAAATTAAATGAGCTGACTTTTTTATCTACAAAGATAAATTTTCAACCAAGAAGATTAATTTCATACCAAAAGACGAATTTTCAAGAAAATAGTTGAGTCTTCAACGAAATAGATGAATTCAACAAACAAGACTAATGTTCTACGCAAATAGACGAATTCTTAACAAAACAGTAACAAAGTTACTGTTTTGTTTAACAAAGTAGTTCAACTTTAAAACAAAAAGTTAATTTTTCAACCAAAAAAATGAGTTTTCAACAAAACATGTAGTAATTGATACTAAAAGTAAAAAATATTTTAATTTCAAATCAAAAACACTTATATTTAACTAAAAAGATGGTTTTTCAAAAAAATACTTTGAATCCTCAATCAAAACAGTGTAATTTTCAATCAAGAAGTGCCATTTTTGACCGAAAAGGATGAATTTTCAACGAAGAGTTTTCAGGGAATAAAATTAAATTTGAAGCAAAAAAACGGATTTTCATCAAAATAGTTAAATTTTCAACCGCAGAGATGAGTGTAAAACTAAAATGATGAATTAAAAAAATTGATTTCTTAAGAAAAAAGTTTAGCATCCAAAGAGTCGAATTTTCAACCAGAGAGATGAATGTACAACCAAAAGAAATAATTTTTAACAAAATAGTTTAACTTTCACCTAAGTAGTTGAATTTTTGACAACAAAAGATTACTTTTTAACAAAATAAATGCATTTTCAACACAATATTTGAATTTGCAAATAAGTAGTTGAATTTGTATACAAAGGAGATGAATTCTGGCCCAAAAATATAATGGCAAACTTATAAAGAAAAGAAAAAAAAACTTTTAACTAATAATAGTTGAATTTTATTATTGGATTCTATGAATTCAGTTCATATAAGTTGATCTTTAAATCCGTTCGAGGTTCTCAAATAGATAAAAAATATCCAAAGGATTTAATTAAAAGTATTTTCATAGTAGCATAAAATAGTTTGTTGAAAATTCATTTCTTTTGGTGAAAATTTCACCTTTTTGCTGGAAAATGTAACTTTCTATTTGAAAATGAATCTGTTTCGGTTAAGGATGGAACTACTTCGTTCAAAAATTATCTATTTTGAATAAATTCAACTATTTTTCATTTGAAATTAAAAGATTTTTTGAGTTGAAATATCAACTATTACATTTATTGTTGAACTACTTTGTTGAAAATTCATTTTTTAGTTGAAAATTCATAATTTTAGTTCAAAATTAATCTCATTGGTTGAAAATATAACTACTTTGTTGAAAATTCGTCATTTTTGGCAGAAAATTAATCTTCTTGATTGAAAATTCAGCTTTTTGACTAGAAATAATTCTGTTTTAGTTGAGGATTCAACTATTTTGTTGACAATTCGTCTTTTTTGAGTGTATCTTACTATTTTTGATTTTTTTTAAATGTAAGTCCATCGGTAAAATTTTTTCGGTAGGGATATAAAGTGGATATTTTTGGAGATACAGATCGTGAAAAATAGGCTGCTTTCAAAACCGTGTGAATCCATGTATTTAAAAAATTTAGATCCCAATTAAGATTAACCATATGTCTGAAACATTATAAATGCATGACGAGACAAATAGAAAGCTAAAAAGTGAAGAATTAAATTGAAAAAATCGTTTGAAAAAATGGATTTCACAACACTACAGTGTTATTTTTATGCAAAATATTTAGTTTATTTGTATTTTTAACTATTTAGTACAGCGGCAGAATGCTATTACATACAAAGATTTAAATGTTCGTATGATTGATCACAATTCGTGGAAATAAAAACCCACTTCCGCTCCAAATTTGGAAATATCGTTTCACCACAATGTCTGGTAGAGTTTTTGAAAATTTTTAAGCCAATTAAACATGTTTTCAGAAAAATGGCACTTACATGGTTATGCCGTGCCACCCTTTATAAATCTTCAAAACCCTTCTGGAATTTTCTCAAGAATTTTAGGAAAATTATATTAACAAAACTTCAAAAACAAATAAACTTAAAAAATAAATAGTTATTCGAAATTGCCATTTTGTACAACAAATTATTTTCCCCGTCAAATTATAATGAGAGAAAACCGGAAGTATATGATATATTAGGTTGGCAAATAAGTCTGCTTGGTTTTTCGTAGACAATTGATCATTATTTATTGCATTAAGAAAACAAAGTTCATTCAATTACATGATTTCCATTACTCTCTATGACCTCTGGCCATCTTTGCACCAACTTCATTATACCGCGTTCGTAAAAAAATTTGGGCTTTCTGAAAAAAACCGATTTAAGTGATTTTTGACACTCTCCTCATCAGTGAAGGTTTTTCCATTTAGGGAAAATAGCTATCCGAGAAAAATTGTTAAGCCTTGGCTGTGATGTTTTGCCTCATTCTCCCTGAATGGAAAAACCTTCACTGATGAGGAAAGTATCAAAAATCACCTAAATCGGTTTTTCATCGAAAAGCCTCAGACCTCACAGTCCCTATGAGATAAAATATAGCGAGCAAGGGGTACTTTTTGTCACGCTCATAGGGTATTTTTTCGCACTCAAGGGGTAACAAATTCCGGATAAATTCATAAGATTCCAAAACAATGCATGTTAAATTCAAAATAATTCGAATGTATTGGAAAAATTTCTCAAATCTAAGGTCAAATTTAAGGTAAACGAGAAAAATTCGATACAATTCATAAAAATTCAAGAAGAATTTAAAAAAATCAAATGAATTGGAAGCACTGTAAAACATGAACATTTTAATTAAATTCAGTCACTTTGAAATGAGCTCTGGAAAATTTTAGGCAATTCAAAAGAATTCGACTAAATGCCTAAGAATTTAAGGTGGGGTTAAAAGGCTTCAGGATCAATTGATTAAAAAAAATATAATAAAAGCAATCGATTAAATTAAGTAGAATTGCGTAAATTTAAAAGAATTAAAGTAAATAAAAAAATTCAAGAGAATTCCAAAGAATTCAAAAGAATTCAGGGTAAATTAATAAGAATTCAGGGTGAATTCCTAAAAATAGTTTCAAATCTCTTCAGAGCTTTGAAACTTCTAATTTCTAACCAAGGAAGTGACTAACGACTACAAAATAATAAATTCGAGGGAAACGATAAGAATTCGATGAAATTCATGAAAAATGAAAATGAATTTGAAAAAAAATCATGTGAATTTAAAACTATTTGAAAATACGAAAAAATTTAATGAATTGAGTGAGTTTCAAATGAGTTTAGAAAAATTAAAGAGAATTTAAAAGAATTTGATGAAATGCCTAACAATTTAAGGTGAGTTTAAACAATTTGAAATAAGTTAAACAAAAACTTTTAAAAATCCATTAGATTGAGTAAAATTGAGTGAATTTAAAAAAATTTAAAAAAAAAATTGAAAATCTCTTGAAATCTTTGAAATCCTAGGAAATAAAAGAGATAATTTTTCAACCAAAAATTGAATCATTAAATTTTTAGTCAGAAATGAATATCCAATGAAAAAGATGAATTTTAACTAAAATTATGGAATATTCGACCGGAACAATAGTTACATTTTCAGCTAAAAAAAAATAATTTTCAACCAAAAGCCATCGAAAGAAAAAACAAGTTTTCAATGAAACAGCTCATTCTTCAACTAAAGAAATTAATTTTTAATTAAAATGACTAATCTTCAACCAAAAAAAATGTAACCAAGGACTTTAACTTTTAACTAAGTAATTTTATTTTCAACCTAATAGATGAATTTTCAACTAAAATGATAAATATTGAACTGGAATACTTGAATTTTCAACCGGAAAGAATAATTTTTATACAAGAAGATTAACTTTCAAAGGAAAAGATAATTTTCTACCAAAAAAGAAATCAATTTTCAACAAACTGTGTGGATTTTCAACGAAATAGTTGAATTCTCAATTGAAAAAAACAACTTTTCATCCAAATTGTTGAATTTTAAACTTGAAAAGATCGATTTTCAACTAAAAATGGAGCAGTTAAATTTTCAGTTAGAGAAATCGATTTTTAACCAAACTGATGAATTTTCAACTAAAATGATGAATTTTCAATTGGAATTGTTGAATTTTATGCCAAAAAGCTGAATGTTCAGCCTTGAAGATTAATTTTTTACAAAAAAAAAGGAATTTTCCACAAAGTACATACATTTTCAAACAACTAGTTTAATTTCTAAATAAAAAATATCAATTTTAAACCAAGTAGTGTAAATTTCACCCAAAAAAAAGATACATTTTCAACCAAAAATATAATTTTCTGTTAAAAATCTAACTTTTAACGAAAAAAAAACGGATTTTTAGGAAAAAAGACCAATTTCTACGAAACAGTTGAATTTTCAACCAGTAAATATGGATTTTTCACAAAAAAGTTATATGTCAACCAAATAGTTGAATTTTCTACGAAAACAGGGGAATCTTCAACTCAAAAACATGAATGTTCAACAAAATAAGTACATTTCTAACCAAAAAGATGAATTTTCAAATAAAATTATCGATTTTAAAACAAAAGGGTAATTTTCAAACGAGAAGATTAATTTTCTACCAAAAAAACACAAATTTTAAACTAAAATTTCAACAAAAAATATTTATATTTTAATTTAAAAACTAGCAATTTTAGCTAAATTGCGATTTTTATCAGGATTCGGATTTGGCTCTAAAGTGCCAAATTTACTGAAAAAATTCGAATTTTTACATTTTTCACAAGTTTTTAAATAAGACGATTAATGAGTTAATTCATTTCGTTATTTCGGACAAAAAATGTTACCAAAAGTAATCTTTTCATAAAATAAGTAACTTTTTAGTAACCGCTGATCGAAAAAGTAACTAAGTGACTAAAAATTAAACCGTTCCCAGCCCTGTAAATAATGCTAAATTGTCTACAAAAAAAAACCGAACGGACTTATCCACTTTAATCCTGTTGCAATCGACGATGACTAGCTTTAACCGCGAGAAAATTTTCAATGCGTGTGAATCTCATCTGTCACTGAATTTGACTCGTACAACTCCAGCTTCGAGATTCGTGAGCGCTTTAGTGCTCTTTCGATTTTCCGCTCTGCTCCACCCTCTCACGCTTTTCAAAAAACATGACAGTAAAAAAGATTCAGCCGTCACGGTCCGTCATATCAGCCAAGCTGAATAGATAACGAAGACAAACGATCAGTATTTTTTATTACAGGGTCACAAAGAGCTGGGTTTCAGGACATTTTAAACATTTGTGGAATGAGGTTTTCATAACGGGGCATAAATGTGCAACGATAAAAAAAAACACGAAGATGAGGGTGTCTCATGAAATACGCCTAGCTTAAACGAATTTTCACTGAAATGAGCGCTGCTCGACCACTGGGGTGGGGCAAAAAATAAAATATTTTGTTTCTTCTTGTTCCAACCCTCCCTACTTACCTTTATTTCGTGTAAAAATGGGGATGACTGGAAAATCCTGAAAAATAAAATCCCCCGCCATTATAAAATTTCCGGAAAAGAAAATATTCAAAATAGAAAATTACCAAAATGATAAAATTGAGGGCCCGGATGCTATAAGTGGACGAACGATCGAAAAAGAGAAAAATTATTGTCCAAGCATCTCGGGATAACCAAATTTTAAAGGTAAATACACTCAACTCCCGGTTTAAGAACGCTTTCGAGGATGGCCAGCAAGTAGCCTTGATCCTCAATCGAGAGAATCAAAACATAAACAGTCAGGGTTGTGTGAAATATTTCTGTTGGATTTTCCTCCTTAGTAAAGAAGATATTTTTTTATTTTGTCCATTTTGTTGTATAATACATATAATAATAATTTAAAGTTGAAGAAAAACTACAATGTCAGCAATACATATCAATTTGTGTGAGCTAACTTTGTGAAATTGACTCATAGTCTCAACACGCGTAGTTAGTATTTTGACATTGTTGATTAAAGAAATCAAAATAAAAGTTTTTGTACAACTCAAGTGGTTGATATTCGAAGTCCCGTTCTACAGCAGATTTCAAAGGCACGTTATTGCAAAATATTCCTTGAGCAATTGACTTTAAATTCAATTAAACAATTTCGGTAAAACATTCCTTGTGTGTATGGCAATTCGGTCATTTCGTAAATGTCGGCTGTGGGGAGTTGTGGTCCACCATTAGTGAGGAGTCGTGGGCCAATCGTTCTAAATGCGTATTTCAATTTTTGATGTGAACCTTCTTTTCTCTTGTTCGGAAAAGACTTTTGCATTATCTGCAAGAGCACAATGCCAAATATTTTAAATCGGAACAACACAGTTCACTGCAAAATGTGCGATCGTGCTGTGCACTTGAAACGTGCCAACATGAGGACCGGATATTACATTTGTATACATTATGAATCAGAATAATTTTTTTTAAATCTTTTTAAAATCATTAATTTTTATTTACTGCAACTTTAATAAACATAAGCTACTGGAATATGCCATTTTCTTTTATTTTTTCTCATAGCCCACAACTCCTCACCAAAATCACAAATATCGATTTTTATAAGATTTGCGTCATCCTAAATATTTCTCGCGCATTAACGAATTTTATTAATTGTGGAATCCAGTTGATGTATTGACAAGTTTACTACAAATACCAGTTCATACATTGACTATTTATCAAAGTTCAGAGAGGTTATGTCTTGAAAACAAAGCGTGGCCCACAACTCCCCACTCTCCCCTACATAGTTGAATTTATAGTTGAAGAATTTCAAGTTAAAATGACTCAAAATTTAAAATATCTGAATTAAAAGTGAAGTAAAAACGAATCTTTTTACAAAAGAGTTGATTCTTCACCTGATAAAACAATTTTCAAAAAAATAGTTGAATTTTTAACCAAATAGATGAATTTACAAAGAAATGCGTTTTTAACAGAGTAGTTCAATTGTCAACCAAGTAGTTAAATTTTGGGCCAAAAACATGATTTATCAAGCAGACATATATCACATATTACATTTTTTTAAATATATGCTAGTAGAGAATGAGTAGGCAAATCTTTTTCAATTCGATGTTTTTTTCCGAAAAACATTTATTATAATAAAATTGAAAAAGTGAAAAAAATTTCCCAAATTCAATGATTTTTTAAAACGTAAATTTTCATCACTCATCCAAATATTATTAAAATTGTTCAAAATTGGGTATTTACACATAACACTCATATAATACATATATATATAAAATATATAATCTAACACTGCCAAAAAAATTAAGACACAAATTATAACTGACTATTGTTTAATGATAATCAATTCCAAATTAAGACAGGTTAATAACCATATTTTCTCAGTTTCACCGACAAAAAGTGAGGAAAGTTCAAAGTTTAAAAAACTTCCAGTGAAGAATTTTTTCCTCACAGTTCATGAATTGGCATAGAATAATTTCTCACAAAATACCTAATTCCGTCAATTTTTAATAAATCAATCTAAAAATTTCGAAAAATCTTCATTGAAGAGTGAGGGAAAAATGGAAGTTTCGCTGAAAGTTTTTTTAATTTTGAACTTCGCTCGACACTTTTTGTCGGCGAAACTAAAAAAATATGGTTACCGACCGGTCTCAATTTGCAATTAATTATTATTGAATAATAGTCATTTAAAGTATTTTCTACACTCTTCAGGTATCGACATAGTGTACTCTATTTGGGTACCAAATTTCAAACAGTTTCAATAATATTTGGCTGAGTTATGACGATTTATGTTTTAAAAAATAATTGAATTTGGGACAAGATTTTTTTTCGCTTTTTAAAATCTTATTATTATAAATGTTTATCTGTAAGAAACTTCAAATGGAGAAGACTTCCTTCTTGTCATTCTCTCTTAGCTGGTATTTAAAAACAGAAATTATTATTTTTGAACTTTAAAATTTCGATACCACGAGACGCTTGAACAATAATTTTTAGCGTTGTGGACCATTTATCCACTCATTGCATCCAGACCAAAATATTTATTAAATTTAATATAAAAAATTTATATTATATATATATTATATATATATTAAAATAAATATATAATAATATAACATTTGATAATTTTCCAAAATATAAAAATCCCGACTTGGAATATGTACCTATTTTCAAATAATAAAATTTCCGAACAATTTACAATATCAGCGAATTTGCAAATTTCCGAATAATAACAAGCCTGACAGTTCATAATATTAAGGAATTCGAAAATCCTCAAATAATAAAATATCCGACAAAAAATTGCAGAATTGTAAGATTTCCGATACTGCAAACTTCCCGAAACTAGAAAATCAACGAATTTAAACAATTAAAAAAATTGTTTTTTAATATGTCGTATAAAATACAATAACGCAATATTTTGACAACGTTTAATTTTTCATTTCCAATGTTTTTTTTAAAATTATTTTTCGAATTTTAAATAAGAAGAAGTAAAAAAAATATTTATCAATGCGACAAAACAATAAAAGAAGATTTTTATTACAGGAGCAAAAATTTAGAAAAATATATCGAGCATTAAAAAAGATTTCCTTTCATCAAAATATTTAATTCTTGTATTTTAATAATTAAATAATAACAAATAATTTTTTTTTGAAGTTGTTTAAATTCGGGGATTTTCTAGTGTGCAATTTTCATTTTTTTAAATTTCAAAATTTTATGAATAATTCTATTCACTTCAAAAGATATTTCGAAATTTCAGGTGCTCCGAAGAGATTAGAACTATTTGCAAACTTTCAAAGTCCTGCGAAAATTCACAAAATATTTTTACATTTCTTATTAACTAACTCGAATTTTTTCTAAAATTTGGTAAAATCTAGTAAATTGATAAAACTTTCTCGAAAGATTTTTAGCTACTTTTTGAATTTTTTCATGAATCCTTGGAAAATGACATTTATATAACCTTGAGCATAAGTAAACAAATAAAATGATTGAATAAATAATTTTACGATATTTTGATTTTGTATTCAAAATTATTTTACCCCTCAAATAATAAATTGGTTGAAAATTCTTTTTTTTTTAGCTGAAATTTTTGTTGTAGTTTGCAAAAGATTAAAAGCTCTCACAAGAATAAAAAACAAGAAGTTTAATTTATTCTTAAAACCTTTCCCAATTCTTAAGACCTTTCAAAATTCTCAAGAAATTTCTACATTTTTTCGATATGTTAAAAAATCTACGTTTTGTTGTAAATTTTGGAAATCTTCTCAAGATCGGAGTTATTTTCGAAGCTTTTCAAAACATCCAGAACTTCTAAAGATCTTTTGAATTAATTGAAAGTCTTCGACAAATTTGTTTAAATCTCCCGAAATTAAAAAATTATCTTCAAATCTTCCAGATGCTTTTTTGACATCTTTTGGAATCTTTAAAACAGGAAATTAATCTTTTAAAATAAAACCTAAACAATTTTAAATTTTTGCAGAAAATCCCACAGCGTTACTTTCAAGAATAATATTTTTTTATTTTCTGTTATTTATTTGTAAAAAATTAATTTTATTCAATTATTTCTTAGATTCTTAAAATTAATGGTGAAAAATATATTTTATTGTTGCAGGTGACAAAGACTCTAGAGAACATATGTCTGGGTCTATTCCTTCCGGATCACGTTAAACGGAAATAAGAATGTCCCTTCATTGGGAAAAACTTTCCCCGGCTGAGTTTCAGCAGCTGCAAGATTTAGCAGCTTGTAAGTAATTTTTTAAAGAATGTAATTTTTTATATATCTTAATACAAGAAAGGATTCTTGTAATTTTTATAGAAATTTTAAAGAAATTGGCATGCTTTACAGGTATTTTTTGCATAATTGAAAAATATTTTTTGAATGTCCTGGATTCTGCCTTTTAATATCTTGAATATTGTCAAATAAAATCTTCTTTTTATTATCCACGGATGCTCTACTTCAATATCTAGATTTCTGTCCCATAGCTAAATCGCTGATATATTAACTAAAATAGTAATATCTGGATAATCTTCCTTAATATTCATTTTTCTCTGTGTTGGATCGACAATTCCGAAAATTTGAATTTTGATCTTAAATTTATATGCTTATATTTGAAATTGAAAATTCATTGATTTATTTCAATAAAAAACGATTCCTTTTGTACCATGAAACATGAAGTTTCAATCCAAAAGGACGAATTTTTTATACAATAAAAAAAATGAATTTTGGACAAAAAAAGATATTTTTGTAACAAATTATTTGATTCTTCAACAAAATAATTTAATTTTAAACAAAAGGGTTGAATTTTCAACCAAATTCTGGAATATTCAACCAAGTGTTTGTCTAAAAACGGTCTATTTTTCTTACTTTTTTCTTGTGAATTTTCAGTTTGCAGGTTCGAAAATACAACAAAAAAAATATATTCAGAATTTTTTACGAAAAGCCATTTACTGCACATCTGGTGCGGGATCCTTTACAGTACAAAAATAATTAAAAAAAAAAAAATTTCAACTAGGGAGATAGATTTTCAATTTAATGATGAATCTGCAACTAAAAAATAAGAAATGTACAAAGTAGTTGAACTTTTACCCAACGAACACAAATTTTTAACCAAAATAACGAATTTTCTATACAAAAGAGATAAATCTTCAACCAAAAAATATATTTTTCTACGCAAAACGCAGATTTTCAACAAAATAGTTTAATTTTCAACTAAAGAGATAAATTTTTCAACCAAAAAAGATGAATTTTCAACAAATAGAATTTTTTCAGTCAAGAAAGAAAAAAAAAGTTCATACAAATTGCTAAACTTTCCAGGTCAAAAGACGAATTTTCAACAAAAAAAGTTAATTTTCAGCCCAGCAGTTGAATTTCTAACTAAAAAAGAAGAAGATTAAGAAAGAAGAAGAATGAAAGGAAGAAGATTAGTTTCCTACCAAAAAATACGAATTTTTATCTAAAAAAGATCGATTTTAAAGCAAAAATAGAACAGCTACATTTTCAGTAGAAAAAATTAATTTTAAATGAAAAGAAATGATTTTTGAACGAAGCAGTTGACCTTTCAACCAAAGTGATAAATTAATTTTGCAAAAAAGCCCCACAAAAAAGTAGGATGTCTGACGGACCAGACTAGTCAATTCTCAAGTTTTTTGGGTCGCTGAATCCGAATGCGAAGTTAGCTCTCGTTTTCATTATAACCTCAAAAACCCTTTTTCGTAAATTTAACAGCCCACAATAAGGTAGGAGTTCCAACGGATCAGACTGGTTAATTCTTACGTATTTTGGGTCGCTGAATCCGAATCCAAAGTCGGATATAAAACTGCGCAGACTCACAAAAAAGTTGCATCTCGGAAGGATCAGACTAATCAATTCTTGCGTATTTTAAATCGCTGAATCCGAATCCAAATTAGGAACTCCGAAGTTTGTTCTCATTTCCTTTCTCACCGCAAAAGAGTACGAAAAAAGTGCTTCTTGATTTTAGGAGGAAAACAAGAGCTAATTTCGGAATTCGGACTTCGGATTTGGATTCAGCGACTCAAAATACGTAATAATTGACTAAACTAGTTCGTCAGAACATCTAGTTTCAGACTTCGGATTCGGATTCAGTGACCCAAAATACGAAAAAATTGACTAGTCTGGTCCGTCGGACATCCTACTTTTTTGTGGTGCTGTGAAGTTTTATAATTTCAAATTTATCACCCTGTTTTAACGACAATATTTATTTTACGAAATTCTGCTGATTTGAATATTTGTGAAAAAATTTATTTTGAAGATTTGTCACCACTAGCTTTTCCTTCTTTCTTTCGTTCTAAAGGACTGATAATATGAATAACTAGAGCGATTTCTTGATATTACAATCATTTGTGGAATGTCAACTTTAAACGATGTTTTTCTCGTTATCCGACCACCACCTTCTCCAATTGTTTACCCTCCGTTTTCTCGTTCCGAATGACCATCAATTTCAAACGTCTCATCGGTTCTAATAGACTTTTTCTCCTTTCTACTTTTTGCCACATATTTCTCATTTTAGTCTCTTTCTCGATTCTTTCTTTTTTGTACTGTCAATGCGATCTTTCTGAAAGACACCATTACTTCTCTAATCCTCTCTCAGTAGAGTGTACCAAGTCATAAATTATTTGAGAAAGATAATAAAAAACAGAAGTCTGCATAGAATAGTACTTTCAAGCTTGCATCAAACTTTGAGTAGCTTCTCACGTCTATAATAAATTATATGAATATAAAAATAAATAAATGTATAATAAAATTGTGCTTTTGCAGACTCTACTAAAAAGCTTCAGGATGTTCTTACTGAATTCTGCGGCACTGCCACAACACCTGGCAGTCTTGCAAAATATCATCCGGATGGGGTAAGTTTTTTATTTTAATTTCTCTGATTTAATACCAAACTCCTACAATATTCTTTGTGAGGGTTGATGATTAGCATGAATATTTACTAGCCCTGAAGTATTCGAAACACCAGAGTTAGGCATTTTTAGGGAATGTCAAGCTGTCCACTGACCTCTGACCTTTGACCTTTAACCTTCGATACATTAGGCTTGATGTTTGAACTTTATGACTAGACCCTTGGCCTACGGCCTTACATTGTAACTCTGACCCTTAACCTTTATCTCTTTACAATTCATGCCTGACATTTGGCAAAGAAATATAAGCTTAGACCTTAAGCTTTGAGCTGTTCAACCTTTTCACCTTCATTTTTAATCTCAAATTTTTATCTTTTTAACCTTTGACCTTGATCAGTTTTACTTTTATGAGTAGACTTTTACGTTCGACACCATACAATTGACTTTTGACCCTTAACCTATGGCTCTCCACGTTTCATACATAACATTTGACCCCATAACTATGACCTTTGACCTTCACCTGTCTCTTCTTATAATAATCTTGTGAATAGTATTGCTAGAAAGTCAATTTCTGACAAAAATCAGACTGTAATTAAAATATTTCACTGTCAATCTAAAGTTTTCTATTCTCTCCACCATGCAAGATACCACAAGATTCGCTCTGAGCCCCCTTCCCTTTCCCAAAAAAACTTACTAGGATTTCATAAACTCATGGAATGAACATATGTACATATAAATTCGGTTAATTATAAATAAACGTGAAATTTGTTTTAGGGAAGAAAATTGGTTAATAAAAAGTATTCAGTCCTAATAACTTGAAATGTTATCATTTCTTTAGGGCCTCAAATGCTAAAATGTTGCATACTCTGATACACTTTGTGCAGTTCGGATTGAAAAGTATGCAGTCCGAAATCAAAAAGTGTGCAGTGGAAAATTAATTTTATTTTCTAATAAAAATTCCCACTTTTCGAACCTAATATTTTTTAAGTATTAAAAATGAACTTTACTGTTTATTCAAACTATTATCTACATACAGTCGACTTGAATCTCAGACAGGTTTGACAAAAATGCCATTGAAAACGGGCAACGGGGAATTGTTCCTGGGTCCCCAAAGATGTATATTCCGTCGAGTATGAAATCCTATCTGCTAAATTAAAGAAAACATTTGAATTTTTAAAAAGATGTAAAAAATATCAAAATATTGCATATTATGACTTAATTTTTATCAAGTATAGGCCACTGCAAATCTGTATATAATGAATTTATCCAGTCCTTACAGTTGTAAATGATTTATAATGGAAGGATTTTTTGTTCATCGCGAGAATTTGTATTTATTTATTTAAATAATTATTAAAATGACATGTCTTCAATTTAATTCACAAATGCCGAGATGATAAGTAGACAACGGCATTTTCCAATCTCTCTAAGTATGTCGGATCATCAATAATGTTTATTCTGTACCAGGGACCCTACCGAAACTTTCGTTCCATTTCGTTATCGATAGAAAAAAATGAGCGTTGACTAAACTTTCATCTGTTATCTCTTGATTTGGTCGAAATTATATATTATCTGAAATTACATTAATGATTGGATTCACATTATTTTCTTCAGCTGGAAGTAATTAAATGGAACGAAAGTTTCGGTCGAGTCCTTGTTCTATACTTTTCCCAATGCTTCATGAATTTACGGTGGAACGATTCACGTGGCTGTTCTGACCACAAGCAAAATGAGTTTAAGGGGGTCATCGCGTGTGACAGCCTTCTTTGTAAAGGTTTTTTCAAAATTTTTTGTTGTGAAATTGAAAAACACAGAGCTTTCAAATTTTTACTATATATTTATTCAGTCTTTGGTAGTAACTCTGAATTTTTATATGCAAAAATATAATCTTGATCGCGAGTTTTATTGAGCGAATGGCAAACATATAAAAAATGGTTGGTAAACGGCGACCGCGAATCTGTCAGAGTGGCTTATCCAAAATCGAAAAACAAAATTGCAAGTTAGTCTATAGGCGGATGGCCATCGCCGGAACTAGGATTTTTTGATAATCTTGAAAATTCAATTTTTTATATGCTTTTAAACATTAAGACCCAAAATTTCATGATTTTGTGCGACTATTTTTTGATGAAAAAAAAACGGTTCCATATTTTTCAAACATCCTAGTTTCGGCGATAGCCGTACGTGTGCTGAATTTACCATAAAAATTTCAAAGCAATCGATTCAGCCGTTTTTGAGAAATCATGGTCGTCAGTTTAAAAAATGTAGTTTTGAGAAAATCGCACCTGAAAGTTCGACTCAATTATAGCTGTTACGCCGCTGACTGTGAAGCAAAAACTAGGAATCCGTTACCATGATCCAACCCACTCATGGTCTAGCTAATTTTGGAAAATTGCTTTACCTGTATAGTCTTTACCTGCTCTAGATTGGATTTATGCAACAACAAAAAAATCGATTTTTTGAAACCGTCCTACGGGATGACCCCCTTAAGATGAGTCAAAACTACGTGTACCTTTAATGTTTCGGTCCCTCCTGTGCTCTCAAATGCCTTGGTAATCTCACTCACATGCTTTTCCAAGTCAGGTTCGACATCTTTTGTAGAGAAACATGTCAAAATTTTGTCCATTGCTTTTATAGCTGCAATGAACGGAACTAGCGCCAGCATTCGAATATCTTGGTAAATCTCTTGGTCATTAAGTTGATCCGAATGCTTTAAAAACGTTCTGCATGCATTACCCTGGAAAATTTTCGCATGGTAAGTTTTAGCAACGAACTTCAGTTTAATTTGCCAGAGTAGCGCCTTCTCCTCTCCAGCCAGAGGAACTAATCCATCCCAAAATATATGGTTCATAAATCCTTGTTAAATGTGCAGCTCGGGAACCACACATTTTTCGATGACACACATTGTATCATAGTCAGTGAAGAGCGGAGGATTCACCGTGCTGTGACATTCTTTGGCATTTTTTTTATCCCCTAGGGAAGAAAATTTATGTTTTTTTCATTATAAGTCATATGCAACTAATAGAACTAGATAAATTCATTATGAACCGATTTTCATCGGCCTATATTGGATAAAAATTAAATGATCATATGCAATATTTTTGACTTTTTTTAAAATTAAGATATTTTTCTTAATTTAGTAGATAGCATTTTAAACTCTACGGGTTTTACGCCTTTGGGGCCCAGGAAGAAATACCCGTTGCCTGTTTTTTTCGAATTTTTGTCAAACCTGTCTGAGATTCAAGCCCAACGTGTTCAGTATATTCCTATTTATGTATCGCAGGCTTCACAGTCTTTCCCTTTTTTCTCTTTTTTCCACTCAAGTGTAAACTGAATGAATAGAACCTGATGAGAAAATCCTACTATTTTAGGTTGAGAGTTAATTTTTTTGGTTAAAAAGTCTATTATAATTATGGTCAAAGATTCATTTTTTGTGGTAGAAGTCTTTATTATTTTGTTGAAAATGTAATTTCTTTGGTGAACATTCAACAATTTTGTTAGAAGATTATCATTTCGGTTGAAAATTCTACTACTTTGTTGGAGATGCATTATTTGTGGTGGGAAATTAAACTACTTGCTTAAAAATTAGCGTTTTTTTTCACAAATTTATATTGTCGCTTCGAAAATTCAACTTTTTTGCTTAAAAATTCAAAATTCTGGATAAAATATTTTTGCCCTATTGATCGAACCATTTTTTTGGTTGAAAATTCAACGTTTTTCTTGAACATTCGTCTTTTTGGTTAAAAAACTCTTTTTTTTTGAGAATTCAACAATTTTTTTAAAAATTTGTCCTTTTTGGTTGAATTAAGCTATTTTGGATTTTCAATTTAAATGTTTTTTGATTGAAAGTTCATATTTTTGGTCAAAAATTTAACTCTTTTGTTGGAAATTGTTTTTTTGTTGTTGTTGTAAATTCGTTTTATGTTTTTAAATTAGTTTTTGAAGACAAAAATTCATTTCTTTAACTGCACATTTTATAATTGAATTTTTGGTTGTATATTCAAATCTTTTTTGTTTGAAAATTCAATTATTTGTCTAAAGATTCATGTATTTTGTAGAAGATGTATATTTTTTGATAGGAAATTTATTTCTTTGTTAAAAAATTTAACTTGTTTTGTTTAAAATTCGTTTTTTATATGAAAAATAATTGTTCTCAATGAAAATGTGACTGTACCATTTTTAGTTGAAAATGTATCTTTTTTAGATGAAAATTCAACGATTTAGTTGAAAATTCAAATATCTTGTTAAAAAATCTACTCTTTTATAGAAAAGATAATCTTTATGGTTGAAAATTCAACTATTTTAATGATACCTGGTTTTTTTATTTGATTATTTCAACTGAAAATTGAAGAAATCCATTTTTGGTGAAATTTTAAATATTTGATTGAAAATCCATGCAATTTGTGGAAAATTGATATTTTTCGGTAGAAAGTTAATGATTTTGGTTAAAAATTAATTTTTAAGTTTTAAGATTCCTGATATTTATTGAAAATTAATTTCTCAGGCTGAAAATTGAATTACTTTGTTGAAAATTGTTTTTTTGTAGCTTGAAAAGTAATTGTTTTTAATGAAAATGGATTTATTCCATTTTTGATTGAAAATTGATTTTTTTATTAGAAGTAAATTCACATTTACTTGGACAGATCGAATTTCTGCTGGTCTTCACCCTAAGTTATAATATCTTTGGATTTATTATTATATTTTTTTAGTAAAAATGTTTCTTATGTGAGATCTTCCAATTCGCTCCCTCTTTTCCTTAGATTATACCAAATCCCCCCCCCCCCAAATCGTCTTATATAATTAGAAATATAGTAAATGTAGTGAAAGAATTTCTGATTTTACATGTAAACAAGAAATTGAACTTTTGGGGTCGCTGAATCCGATTCCGGGGTTGTTTTGACTCGGTCAGGTCGTATTTGATTCCTAAACTTAAAAAAGTGCTGGAAGTTGGAAAATTTTTTCACTATTTTGAGGTTGAAAACAAAATTCGATCAGACCGGGTCAAACCAAACCCTAAATTCGGATTCAGCGACCCCAAATAATATATAGAAATGTTTGTCTCGTCTGATGAAAAAGACTTTTATTTGTCTTCATGTGCCCTACACAAGCACACGAAAAACACGAAAAGCCAAAATGATCTTATCCACCAGACGAGACAAACATTTCTATACGTTTTTGGGGTTGCTGCATTGGAATACGGGGTTGGATTGACTCGGTCAGATCGCATTTCGTTCCTAATCTTCGAAAAAGTGATGAAAGTTGATACTTTTTTTCTCTGTTTTTGAGTTTAGGAACAAAATGCGATCTTGTTGAGAGAAACCAACCCTAGATTCGTATCCAGCGACCTCAAAAGATATAGAAATGTTTGTCTCGTCTGGTGGACAAGCCTTTTTTTTCGTCTGCCTGTGTAATTATTATTATATTTATATTATATATATATATATATATATATATATGTTATATAATTATATTTAATTTTGTTTTATATTTAATTCATTTAACAGCCTAACAGTATAATAGCCACATCCAAATTTCATTTGGTTTCAAGCTACAATATATTCCTAAATATTAAGAAATGATCTCAACTGCATTTATCACGATTTGTTCCCTCACTCATTTGTGGATAACCCCAAATATGTGAGAAATGGAAGAAATAACGTAAAGAAATGTATTATATCAGAAAACAATTTTCGAAGACAGCAGGACTGGCACATGCCCCAAATGGGGAATGCGCTTAAGCGGAGGCAAATAAACAGGATATCTGTCTCGGATTCCGATATATATATTGATTTGACCCAAATAAGATTTTTTCGAGTGCATTTCGAGGAGGGGAATTGCAAGAAAAGTTTGATGAGAAAGATGTTGTCACAGTTGGCATGATAGGCAATAATATAACGCCGATAAGTTGATGGAGGGCACAGGAACGTTAACGAGAGTGACGTCAGATGCTGATACGATGTGGAAGCCGAGTATACATCGTTACCCTCCTTTTGAGGCTGTCTAGAGCGTCTCAAGTCTGTACCAAGTTACACCTTCAGTACCTTGTGTGACCTTACTTTAATGATCAAACTATAGTTATGAGATTGTAACTCCATTGCCTCTCATTTGTCTTATCATCCTAGGGGCCATCCATAAATTACATAAGGGGTCCATAAACTACGTTAGGGGAGACCGGGGCTAAGCGCGAACAGTTTTTGCATTCATAATTTTTATTAACAATATGAAATTTTGAAAAAAGCACGGATACAGCATTGCATCAACAACCAAGTGCTTGAACTTTCAAGCAAAGAAAAAGATCATTTTTATCTAAGAACGATGATTTTTCTACCATAAAACATGAATTTTCAAGCCAAAAAGACGAATTCTTCAGAAGAGAGTTGCTTTTTCGACCCAAAATTCATCATGAATGATGAATTTTCTGCCAAAAAAAGAATTTTCAACAAAGTAGTTGAATTCTTAACAACAAGCATGTCTGTTCAAGAAAATACATCAATTTTCAATAAAATAGCCTAATTTTCAACCAAACAGTTGAATTTTCAACCAAAAAGCATGAATATTCAACCAAGAAAGATGACTTCTCTACCATAAAAGATGAATTTTCAATCCAAAAAAATGTAATTTTAATAAAAAAGTTGCATTTTCTATTAGAAAAGATTATTTTCAAACAAAGATTTTGATTTTTCAACAAAATAATAACATTTCAAACAAAACAGTTGAATTTTTACGAAACTGTAGAATTTTCAGCCTAAAAAATTAAATTTTCAACTAATTGTTAGAATTTTGGAACAAAAAATATTAAACTTCAACCAAAAATTGTTGCATTTTCAACCAAATAATTAAATTTTCAACAAAAGAGTTTAATTTTTAACCAAAACTCATGTCTTTTTAGCAAAATACTTGAATTTTTACCAAAAAATGTAGAATTTCTGATCAAATTCCCAAATAAAAAAAATGAAACTTCAAGCAAAAACAGTAGAATTTTCGCCCGCAAAGTCTAATTTTCAACAAAAAAATATATAATAGTTGATATTTTAACAACTATAACAAAAATTCTGTTTTTGGAGGAATAGTTCAATTTTAAACCAAAGAGTTGATTAACCAAAGACACGACTTTTCAAAAAAAAAAAAAAAAAAAAATTAAAATTCAACCAAAAGCAGTTGAATCTTCAAGCGAGAAAGGCGAAAGTTTCAGAAGACAGTCGAATTTTGAACCCGAAAAGCTAAGTCTTTTAAAAAAAAGTTCATTTTCCACTTAGAAAGATGACTTTTCCATAATAAATTATGAATTTTCTACCAAACGAATAATTTTTAAGAAAATATATGAATCCTCAATAAAATAGATGAAGTTGTAATGAAGAAAGATCAATTTTCAACCAAATAGTTTACCTTTTTAACAATTTTTTGGATTTTCAAGCCAAACAGACGAATTTTCAACTAAAGGAGATCAATTTTCAGCTATTTGCAATCTACTAAGGAAGACGATTTTTTCATTAAAAAATGAATTTTTTAACTCAAATGCTATCTGTTCCATTTTTTGTCAAAAATGGTCTTTTGGTTCGAAATTTATATATTTTTTTGAAAATTTGTGTATTTTCAAAAATTCTCTTTTTTTTTTACACAAAATTAATCTTCTTGATCAAAAATTCATCTTTTTATTTAAAAATTCATGCATTTCATGGAAAATTGAACTATTTGATTGGAAATTCGTTTATTATCGAAAATTAATTTTTTCATCTAAAATCCTAACTACTTAATTTTTAGTTGAAGATTCAACTTTTTTAGTTGAAATTCAACTATTTGCTTGAACAATAATGTACTTTGTTAACAATTTTTCTATTTTATAGAAAAGTATTCTCATTAATGGAAACTTGATCTTTTTCGCTGAAAGTTCATTTGTTTGTTTGAAAATTCAACTATTTTTTTAGAAATTTTTATTTCAGTTGAAAATGTATTTATTTTTAATTCAAAACTTAGCTTTTCTATTTTTGGGTGCAAATTTTCTTATTTTCATTAAAAAGTTCATGTGTCATGTTGAAAAATCATCTTTTTAAGTAGGAGATTCATTATTTTGGTGAAAAATTTGAAAAAATTCAAAAATTTGGTTAAAATTTGTTTTCTGAAATTTTTGGTTTGATTGAAAATTCATTGTGTTAACTGAAAATATAACTATTTAATTTTTGGTTGAAGATTCATATCAATTAGTTGAAAGTTCATGTTCTTGAAGAATAATTGGTCTTTTTTAGTAGAAAATGAACTGAAAAGTATATTTTCATTGTTTGTCTTAACTCAAAAAAATTTTGGCTAAAAAAGTGTGGAGCAACAAAAAAATCTTTGTTCCATAAATAGTAACTTTTAATGATTCAGTAAAACCTGAAAAATTAAATAATTCCGAAAAGCATTCAAAACTGATCGTTTTTTAATTTGTAGCTTTTGGAATTTAACAACTAAAAGATACAACTAAAATATTGCAAAACCGTTTTGATTTGAGAGGTTGTGAAATGAAAAAAATTGTATCTGAATTTGAATTCTTGTTTGGAAGCCTAAAAAATTTAACTTGTTCAAATTGAAAAATATACTGTGTAGAAGGGTTCAAATTTCATTGATTTATAATTAAAAAGCTTAATACAAAAAAATAGTAATAATATACTATAAATGAAAAATAAAAAAATTATATTAAGTTGTTACACCTTAAAATTAGTATTTGTCTGGACTTAGGCAAAATTCTTCTAAAAAAAACTTCATTATCGGGTACCCAGAACTAAGTCTTGAAATCCGTCAAATCTGACTGAATCTAATTTCACTAGTGTTAAACTGCACTAATTTTATACAATATTTTGTCATTTTTATTGTCAATAATGTAATATTTTCCACTTTAAATCGCAAGGGATTGTATATTAAGAGACCCAATATAAATAAAGATTTTAATATCTTCTAAAAATATATTTTTCGTCCTCAAACTGTAGTTTTAAAATTTGCAGTCTTGAAAGTGCTTTTTGTTTTTTATACATGATTTTCAATAAATTTCTTATGATCCTCTGCAAAAGAATTCCGTGGAATTAGTTCCGCGGTCTTTTCATGAATACGAGAATTCATCGGCATATTTTTGCTTGATTCTATCCACGAATTTGAAAATTCAGAAAATGTGGTTTGATAAATCTTAAAGTTTTTTAATTCTATTTAGTTATAATTCTTCATAAAAATTTTAATATTCCAGAAAAATTTATGTAATAACTTTATCCATAGAATATCTCTGGAATGCTTTCCGTACAATCTTTTCACATCCGATCTTATTCCAATAAAATTTTCTAGTTGGAAATATTCCCTTAATATCTCAAGAATTAAATTCCAACTACAAAGTAATAATTTTTAGATAAGAATCGTTTTAGTAGAAATTTGAATAATTCAGCACCAGAAGCTTTTAATTTATTCTGGATTTCAAATTATAAGAATCAAAGCTAGTTTTAACTCCTTTGCAACTCAATAATCATTCAAATTTAAAGATTCTTAATTACTATTCCTTAGTTAAAAAATACTTTCATAAAAATGTTCATTCATTTACAACCTTATTTTGCATTATTGGAACTCGTCTTTAATAAGAATCTTCTTTTATATGAAAAACAGATGCAGAGAATAAGGAAATGAAATGTTTTAATCTCCGGTACAACTTGGATTGGCAGAAGTACATAAACCCGGAAGGAAATTTTTTCTCATTTAAAACATGAAAGGCTTTTTCTCTTTAATGGTGTTTTTCACGAAGCACGACATTTCGAAGTACCTTGTAATAAAATCTTAAATTTATTTCTCTTTTGCATTCTACTCGTTACTCCCGTACTCCTAAACGTCTCTCTGACTTACACCAGGGCATGTAAATAAAAAAGGGTGCCCGAGGGACAGGAAAAACCTGGCAACCAGGCAAAAATCAGGAGTTTTGAAAAAAATGGCAAAAGTCAGGACATTTATGTAAGAAGCATTTTAAGTGACTATCAAACCATTTCAGTTACTTTCTTGTCTCAAATCACTATTTAGTCACTTTTTAAGGTTTCATAGCCCCGGGCAGAAATCCTTATAGTTTCGGTCAGGTGTTCGTTCGTCCGACGTACTTTTTTCTCGGAAGAAATGAGGATGGGGAATTAAGTGAAGAGAAAAAGTGGGTAGGGACGGGGTGTACGAGGAAAGGAGAAGTAGAAGAAATGAGGGGAAGTGAAGTAGGGGTGTGAGGGAGAGTAAGGAGAAGGAATTCGGAATAAGGGGAGTAAGAGGTGTGGAGGCAATATAGGAGGAGTGAGAGAAGTGGAGGAGTTAGGGTAGGGGTAGTAGGGAAGCAAGGGTGACTATGAGAGCAGTAGAAGTGTTAGAAAAGAGGGATGTGGAAGCAGGGGAAGAGGCGAAGGGATGAGGGAACTGTATGGAAATGAAGGGGAAGTGAAGGCGAAAGTAAGGAGAGGGATTAGGTTTTAGGGATTAGGGATTAGAGTGGAAGTGAGGATTAGGAACTGAAGTAGAGGTAGTGACGGGAGGTGAAGTGAGGGGGGCTGTAGGGGATACGAGGAAAGGAAAAGTAGTTGAAGTGAGGCAAGGCGGAACGAGAGGACTGTAAATGGAAGAAATTAAAAAAAGTAGGGGAACTTAGATGGTCAGTGGAGGGGATGAGAGTACGAGTAGGGGGAGTAGGGTGGATGGTGGGGAAGTAGGGTAGATAGGAGGTGCTTAGGGGAGGGGTACAAGAGACGGTAAGGTGGGGAGGAGAAGTAGGGGAAAAGAAGAAGGGGTGAAGACGAAGAGTTACGGGAGAAGTGAGGGAAGGGGGAAAGTAGGGGAAAGTAAGGCAAGGGATAGTAGGGTAAGAGAGGAGAAGTCACTATAGTCATATAAGGGTATTTTTAGAAATTATAAGGAATTTCCGAGAGCTTTAAAAAATTTCAAGGGATTTCGAAAGATTTTCAAGCATTTTCAAGCGATTTAGAAATTTTTAAGGAATGTCCAAGGATTTGAACGATTTTAATGACTTTGAAAGATTTGAAATGATTTCAAATATTCTATGGTATTTTAAAAGATCCATAGGAATTTTGAATATATTTCAATGATTTAGAATAATTCCAAAGAATTTTTCAAATTTAAGCATATATAAAAAAAATTCTAAAGAATTCAAGAGCTCTTATATGTATTAAGGGATTTCAAAGGATTTTAAATATTTTAGGGTTTTTTTATGTTCTAGAAATTTTTGAGAGGCCTGAACAATTCCTTTGGATTCGAAAATATTTGAAATATTTTAGGATATTTGAAAAGATTCCAAGGAATTTGCAATTGACTTCAGTAATTTAATGGGATTTTCAAGGATTTTAAATACATAAGAGTATTTCAAAAGATTCCAACAAATTGTAAAGATTTTAATAACTTGAATTGGTACAAAAGGATTGTAAGTTTTTAGGATATTTGTAAAGATTCCGGACAATTTTGAAGAGCTTAAAATAATCTAAAGATATTTTAAAGGACCACAAAGGATTTTATGGTATTTTTAAAGATTCTAACGAATTTTCAAGAGTTTAATCAAATATCAATGAATTTCAAAAGATTTCAAATTATTTAAAATGTGATAGGGTATTCAAAACATTCCAAAAATTTTTTCAATAGGTTTCAAAAATTTGAAAGAATTTTTTAATTTTTCAAAATATATCAAGTAATTTTTAAGAGCTTTGAAAAAATTAAAAGGATTTGAAATAATGTATAATATTTGAAGGAATTCTATAAGATTTGAGTGGTTTCAAGGAATTTTGAAAACTTTCAAGGTATTTCAATACATTTTCCAGGATTTCAGATGATATTAGATTTCATAAAATTTTACGGGATTTTTATATTTCAATGGATTTCAAAGAATTTATTCATAAGAAGTGAGGACTTTGTAGGATTTCAAAGATTTGAAAATATTTTCAAATATTTTTTGCAATTCCTTTGAGTCTTACGAATTCACTTTAATTCTTCTGAATTCACGCAATGGACCTTTTAAACATTTTGGTTAATTCATTCTGAAGCCTTTCACATTCGTCTTGCATTTTCAGTCATTTCATCACATTTTTCATATTTTTGAATTGTTTTGAATTCACTTGCATTTTTTTAATTCACCTTGAATTTTTATGAATATCGTCGAATTCTTCTCATCTCTCTTAAATTCCTCTAAAGTCACTTTAAATTTCCCGAAGTCAATGGAATTTCTGGATTTTTGAATTCTTTCCATTCTTATGAATTTCTCCTGAATTCTTTAAAATTCACCTGGAAATCTTATAAATGTCATCGAATTCTTTCGAATTCTTTTAAATAAAACAAAAAACTGTAGTCACATTATTAATGCACATTAGTTACTTTCATTCCATTTTGTTCATTGAATATTAATGGTAAGGAAAAATGAAAAAAATTGAGTAATTGAAAAAAAGTTATAAAGTTGATAGAATAACTCATGATATTAAAATTTTACTGTCAGTAACAATTTTATTTAGATAATAACTTCTTTTAAGCGCCTATCGTTTGTGTTACTATATCTCAATTTACAGAAATGCTACATAGAAAATTAACTTTTTAGCTATAAAAAATACAAAAATAAAATAAATATTGATTTCAGAAGAAAATATAAATTTTTCCGTAATTTTAATAAATTGTTTGAAATCCTATATTAGCTTTTGTGCAGGCAGTATTTCATCCTGGGGGATGAGTATCTGGATCAGAGAGAATAATTTGTTTCCATCGATTGGTTCGTATTTACTTCCCTGCAGTAAATTCGGACCGACCACAACTACTGACGAAACTGAATTTTGCCTGGTAATTTGTAAATCTATCTGAATTCAAATTGGGTGGTCGGATTTCGTTTGGGTTTGAGAGATTCTTTTTGACCCATTAAATTAAAGTTTTATATCATGTTGACTACTCTAAGTTTCACGAAAATAACAGATTCCAATAAGGACTTTCACAATGAGAAAGTATATAAATAAAAACCTTTTTTCTAAATCTTTCAAAATTCACAGATAATTTAAAAACAAACTTGAATATTCAAAATGCCGGTTACCTTTGTTTTTTGAAATCATATTTTTACGTCAGAGCCTAAGGATGTGAAGGTTTTATATAAAAAGTTTTTGTTTTAAATATATATTTAAACATATTAGGGGCTGGTCAAAAACTAAGTCACACTGCTTTTTCGTTGAATGTTAATTATGCTTAATTTATTTGAATATTATATTTTTCATTCCGAATTCATCTCTTTTAATTGAAAATTCTTCTATTTGGTTAAAGATTTATGTATACTGTTGAAGATTCGTTGGTTCAGTTGAAAATTATCATTAACTTCTTCCTATGTTACTGAAAAATTATGGTTTGAAGTTGAAAATGCAAGTATCAAATTTAACGTTTTAAAGTCATATTCTTTGTTAAAAAGTCAGCCACTCCATTGAAACTCGAACTTTTTTATTAAAAATTTATTTTTTGGTAAAGGATTTAAATATTTTGTAAATAATTCGTTCTTTTTTTCTAGAAAATTAATTTTTTGAACTGAAATTCAACTGTTCCATTATTGGTGGAAAACTGATTGATTTTAGATGAAAATTTGTCAGCTTGTTTGAAAATTGATGTATTTTGTTGTAAAGTCATCTTTTCTGGTATACAAGTCCTCTTTTTTGGTTAAACATGAATTGTTCTATTCAAAATTTTCCTATTTACATTACAAATGTCACTGTCTCGTTGAAAATTCGTTATTTTTTGCATGAAAATTAGTTTTTTTGACTGAAAATTTAACTATTCCATTATTGGTGAAAAATTGATCGTTTTCAGTTGAAAATTGAAAAATTTGTTAAAAAATTCACGTATTTTGTTTGCAATTCATTTTTTTTTATACAAGTCCTCTTTATTGATTGAAAATGGAACTTTGTTTGAAAATTTAACTATTTAGATTACAGATCTCACTGTTTTGCTGAAATTTCATTTTCTTTTTGGGTTGAGAATTCTCTTATTTTTATAGAAAATTTAACTGTTTCATTATGGGTGGAAAATGGATCGTGTTTAGTTGAAAATTCAACAACTTGTTTGGAAATTCGATTATTTTGTTCAAAAGTCATCTTTTTTTTTTGAAAAATCATCTCTTTGTGTGAAGATTTATTCTTTTCTTAGTTTTTGCGTGAAAATTTTTTTTTTCAACAGAAAATTCAACTATTTCATTTATGGTGGAATATTGAACGTTTTGTAATAGAAAATTCAACATTTGGTTGAAAATGGATGTTTCTTATTACAAATTTATCTTTTCTGGTGAGAAAGCTATTTTTATTGGTTAAAAATGAACATTTTTGTTTAAAATTGAATTATATAGCTTACAACTTGCAGGGTTTTGCTAGAAATTTATTTTTCTCGGTTGCAAATTTTTTTATTTTCCAAGAAAATTCAACAATTCGGTTGAAAATTAACTTCTTGATGGAAAATTCATATTTTCGGGTTGAAAATTCAACTGTTTTCTGGAGAATTCGCCATTTTATTTCGAAAATTCAACTATTTCGTTGAAAATTTATATTTTTGGTTGATCTATATTATTCGTTACTAATTGTTTGTAATTGCAAATTCAACACTTTGCTGAAAAATTCGACCATTTGGTTGAAAATTCAACTATTTTGTTAAACATTCGTCCATTTTGCTTGGAAGTACAACTATTTGGTTACAAATTCAACTTTTTTGTTGATAATTAATTTATTGTTGTTGAAAATTCGATTGTTTAATTAAAACTTTATCTTCCCAAATCGAAAATTTAAAGAGGTGATTAAAAATTCAACTTTCGTTGAAATTTTAATTATTTTGTTGAAATTTTAATTATTTTATTGAAAATTCTACTATTCCGTTGAAAATTCATCTCTTTTGGTAGAAGATAATCTTTTTCGTTTGAAAATGTAACGATTCTGTTTAAAAATGCAACAAATTTCGATTTGAAATCTTAAGCGCTTGATGTTGAATTCAATATGGTACTAATACATTAATTTTATTTGAAAGAATTTGTTCCCCTATTTTCGTGAACAATCGCCCTATTTTCCGTTTTTTGAGATCATTTTGGGCTGTGAAATCTTTTAAAATATTATGTTTGTACTTGCTTTGTACTTTGTTATAGGCATTTATCAATTAAAACCAAAGAAAATATTTGACTTAGGGGGGGGGGGGGGGTGCCCTTACGTTTTGACGTCACTCTTGGGAATTCAAGCTTTGTGTGTAGTTTTCAAAATATCGGGACAAATAGCGGTTCTCCTAGTTTCGTTCTGGTTTCCGTCCGTCCGTCTATCGTAATTTTTCCCGGGAGGGGAAGTAAGAGGAAGTGAGGGTTTGGGGTGTAGGAGAGGGAAGTAGTTTTACAGTTTTACAGAGGGTAGGGGGAAGGGGAAGCCTACCATGTAGAGAAAGTAGGGGAGTTGAGGGGAGGTTACGTTTGGGAGGGAAGTAGAAGGTTTGTATGGAGAGGACGTAGGAGAAGTGAGGGGTGGGGCAGTGAGAGATGTATGAGGACTGAGGCGTAAGGGTCTAGAGGAAGCCTAGGGTGTAGGCGAAGTGTGGATAAGGAAAGTAGAGAAAGTGAGAGGAGGGAAAGGAGGGCTAGTGTAATAGGGAAGTTATGGTGAGTAGGGGAGGGAGATGTAGTAGAATTGAGAGGTGGGATGTATGGACAGAGGGTTGGGGAAGCCTAATATGTTGATAAAGTAGGGGAGGTGAGGGGAGGTTACGTTTTGGAGGGAAGTAGAAGGTTTGTATGGAGAGAACATAGGAGAAGTAAGGGGTGTGGGAGTAAGAAATGTATGAGGACTGAGGCGCGAGAGTGTAAATGAAGCCTAGGAAGTAGGGGAAGTATGGATAAGGGAAGTTGGGAAAGTGGGGAGAAGGAAAGGAGGGTTAGAGAAGTCGGGAAGTGATGGCGAGTAGGGCAGGGAGAAGTAGTGGAAGTGAGAGGTGGCGAATTATGGTAGGGGATAGGGAAATATGTGAAAGGTGAGAGAGTAAAGGAGGGATAGTATTAGAGGGAGACTCTCCGTTGTTCAAAATTTCCTCTGGTTTATTTAATTTGAGAAAAATCGATTCTGCTGACGAAGTACTTGGTTGATTTGAACCACTGAAGCTTTCTGGAAGAAATGAAACGTAAATATGAAATAATGTCATTCTAAGAGGAACAGGAATGGCTGCCAAGTACGAACATTGCACCTCAGGTTATAGGCACGTACAGTGAAGAAACGTGGCTTGATTTCGCAAACAGTCATTTACCCGCGGGAACAAATCCTTTTCAGCTCTTGATTTCGGCGAGAAATTCTACGATTCTTCCAATTTAACAACTAAGAAGCTTAAAAAGTTTTACAATATTTTTTATTAAAGTTTCAGTATTTATCATTTTAAATCTTTTTGAGTATTATTCACATTACAGAAATTTATCATTTTAGACACTTTTCGAATTCTGACCCATCAATTATTTCAAAAGACGATTTTTTTCTTAGATGCAAACAAATAATAATCAAGAGAAGATTCATATTAGAAATCCTTTGCCTTCTCTTCTTCTGCAAAATTTTTCGTTTTTCACTACACCGAGAAAAATAGATTGTACCATTTATGATATTGGATTTTAATATTTGAGTCAGAAATTTTTCTCGAAATTAGTTGGCCGTAAGGAAAGATTTCTCATAGAAAAAATCTGTTTTCTTTCGTTTGAAACACTTCTTTCTACTGATATTATTGTAAAACTAGTCCTAAAACCGGATTTTGTAAGGTATCTTTTTTATAAAAATAGGAAAAATAAGGTCCAAGATCATGTTATGAAACCCTTTATCTTAATCAAAACGTATCAATTTTGAATGCAATTATTTTGTGCAGTTTGTTTTTAATTTCTTCAAAATAAACATTGTATTAGGAACGGAGGCAACTTTTGAGTTTGAGACATATATTTCTAAAAATAATCTTCAAAATGCGGTCTTCAAATAGAGGTATTGACAAAAATACAAAAAACAGAGCCAAAGACTGTTCAAGAGAAATTAAGGGAAAATAAGCTAGAGTAGGTGAGAAAAAATTTCTAAATATTTTATATCATTTATAGTAAATTATTAGGAATCGTGATTTAAGCTGTGGAGATACACAAATATTCATTTAATTATATCTGTTCAGGAAACTCAGACTAAGATTTTATAAACTAAGGAAAAGAACATACGTATAAATTCTGTCATTATTATTAAACGTGGAAACTTGGTGAAATTATTTTTAGAAAAGAAAATTCGTTAATCTTGTCTAATACTAGGAATATTTCAAAATTAATGTAAATGGGCATCAATTTTCATTCAGTTTATCATTTTGTGATATGTAAATTATTAAAATTCAGATACATTTTGTAGTCTTCACAGTTTTTCCCATTTTTATCGTTTTTCCATTTAAATTCGAACTGAATTAATAGAACGTAATGAGAGAATCCAACAATTTTCGATTGAAAGTTAATTATGTTTAGTTGAAAAGTCTAATTTTATATTTATGATAAAGAATCCAACTATTTTGGTAGAAAATTTAACTTGTTGGTAAAAACTTCCACCATTTGTTAGAAAATTAACTTTTATTCGAGAAAATTTATATATTAGGTTTCAAATTTAACTTTTATTTTGTAAAAAATTCCTCAATCTTTTTGAAAATTCGTCATTTGTGTTGCAAATTTATTTAATTGGTTGAAACTTAACTTTTTTGTTGAAAAAAAATTTTGGTCGAAAATTTATCTTTCATAAATGAAAATTCAACTATTTCGTTGAAAATTCGTCTTTTTGAGTTC
>CAKNXH010000208.1:147378-163990 GCA_932178445.1 Andricus quercusramuli | reverse complement strand
GAAAATTTATCTTTCTTAAATGAAAATTCAACTATTTCGTTGAAAATTTGTGTTTCTGAGTTCAAGATTAGATTTTTTAGTAGAAAAATAATCTTTTTGTATGAAAATTTGTTTTTTTGTTTGTTGAAAATTGATCTTTTTAATTTGAAAAATTAAGAATTTCTTTGAAATATTCATGTATTTTATTTTAAAAATTTGTCTTCTTTAGTAGAAAATGTATATTCTTGGTCAAAAATTACTAAATTTTTTTGAAAATTCGTCATTTGTGTTGCAAATTTATTTAATTGGTTGAAAATTAATCTTTTTTAGTTGAAAATTCAAGACTTTCGTTGAAATATTCATGTATTTTATGGAAAATTTGTCTTTTTAGTAGAACATTTATATTCTTGGTTAAAATTTCCTCAATTTTTTTGAAAATTTGTCATTTGTGTTGTAATTTTATTTGATTGGCTAGAAATTAACTATTGTTTTGAAAAAAATGTTTGCTTGAAAATTGATCTTCTTTAAATGGAAATTTAACTATTTCGTTGAAAATTAGTCTTTCTGAGTTCATGTTTCGATTTTTAAGTAGAAAAATAATATTTTTGATTGAAAATTTCTTTGCTTTTGTTTTGGTTGAAAATAATTTTATTAACTGAAAATTTACTCATTCAATTTCTGGTTGAAAATTGATCTTTTTTGGTTGAAAATTCAAGAATTTCGTTGAAATATTCATGTATTTTATTGAAAATTTGTCTTTTTCAGTAGAAAATTTATATTCTTGGTTAAAAATTCCTTAATTTTTTGTTAAATTTGTCATTTGTGTTGCAAATTTATTTGATTAGTTGAAAATTAACTATTTCGTTGAAAAAAATGTTTGCTCGAAAATTTATCTTCTCTAAATGAAAATTTAACTATTTCGTTGAAAATTCGTCTTTTTGAGTTGAATATTCGATTTTTTAGTAGAAAAATAATCTCTTTGGTTGATATATTTTTTTTTGAGTAGAAAATAATTTCGTTAACTGCAACTTTACTTATTGCATTTTTTGTTAAAAGATGATCTTTTTTAGTTGAAAATACAAGAATTTCGTGTAATTATTAAAAAATTGTCTTTTTTAGTAGAAAATTTATATTCTTGGTTAAAAATTTCCCATTTTTTTCTGAAAATTCGTCATTTGTGTTGCATATTTATTTAATTGGTTGAAAAATAACTATTATGTTGAAAAAATTTTTGGTTGAAAATTCATCTTCCTTAAATGACAATTTAACTATTTCATTAAAAGTTCGTCGTTCTGAGTGCAAGATTCGATTTTTTAGTAGAAAATTCATCTTTCTCGTTGAAAATTCGTTTTTTCTTTGGCTGAAAATAATTCCGTTAACTGAAAACCTACTTATTGCATTTTTGGTTGAGAGTTGATCTTTTTGAGATGAAAATTCAAGAATTTCGTTGAAATATTCATGTATTTTCTTGAAAATTTGTCTTCTTTAGATGAAAATGAATATTCATGGTCAAAGTTCATCTATATAGTTGAAAATGGAATTCATTTACCTCAACACTTAAGGCCACTGGAGAGTAACCTCAACATTTTTTTCATCCAACTTCTATCCAATTTACAAATTTTTCAAACTAAATATATACGCACTAAGAAAAGTGCATCTAGACCTAAAGTCTCATAACTATCAAAAACGCCCGAAAATGAACCCTCTAATAGTTCTTTTTCATCGTATTATTTTCATAATACAATGGTATTATCTTATAAATAAAAGTTCAAAGGTTAGGGATCGTAGGTAGAGGACAAAGGTCAATGGTGACAAATCATAGCTGAAAGTGCTTTTTCTCCCCTTCCCCTTCAAACCTGCCCGATCCTTTCTTTCCTCTCCAAATTTTCATTCCAACTTTTTTTTTTGCAAAAAAGATATTTGCCATAGAAACGCCCAAAAATGCGTTCTTCTAAGAGTACTTTTTTACCATTTTTTCCATGTTCAAAGGTCAGGGATCATATAGGTCTAATCTCCTTCTCTCCCCTTTCCCTTTAAGTCATCTCTCCCCTCTTTTCCTCTCAAAATTTGTATTCAAAATTTTTTTTTTTTGCAAAAAAGACACTTGCTCTAGAAACGTCAAAAAATGCGCCCCCTTGTAAGACTAATTTTTCTGCTCACGTTTCTTTCATCGTACAATTATATCATCTCAGAAGTAGAAGTTTAAAGGTCAAGGGTGACCGTAACAAGTCAAAGGTCAAAGTGATAGCTCATAGTTTGAAGTGCCTGCTTTTCCCTTTCCTTTCAAATCCCCTGATCGTTTTTCCTATCCAAATTTTCGTTTGAAATCTAAAAAAAATACTTGCTGTCGAAACGCCTAAAAGTGCGCCCTTCTAAGACTTCTTTTTCTCTGTATTTTTCTTTCATAATACAAGTACGTTATCTCATAAGTAAAGGTTCAAAGGTCAGGGATCACAAGTACAAGCCAAAGTTCAAAGGTCAAGGGTCACAGGTACAAGTCGAAGGTCCAAGTGATAGCTCGGACTTCAAAGGGTCCTCTCTCTCCCCTTTCGCTTTCAAATCTCCCCCACCCTTTTCCTTTATTTCAAATTTTTATCAAAATATAAGAGAAAACGCTTTTTGTAGAAACGCCCAAAAGTGTGCTCTTCTAAGACTTCTTTTTCTGTGTATTTATCCATCATAATACAATTAGGTTATCCCATAAATAAAACTAAAGATTAGACTTCACGAGCAGAAAATGTCATGGAAAGTACAAGAGGAAACAAGGAAGAAGGAGAAAAGGACGAAAGGTACGGTTGCCTAGAAACGTGACGTCACTCGCCACGTGCTAGAAGAGTTTGAAGAACCAGTAAGGGTGGTACGAAGAGAAGTAGATCTCAATATATGAAGTTGTATTTACAGAAGCTGATGCTCCGAAGGGGATTTGTCGAGATTTACGTTCAGGACGAGCGACTCAGTCACCCTGGGGCATTTCAAGGGTCCTACCCATTACTAAAGTGAACGGACTTCGCACATCCATGTATTTCAAGGCGACTTTGCAAAACTTTCTGCACTGTAGGATGAGAGTCGATTAAAATCCTATAGTCTGATTGGAGAAATCTAGGGTAACCGTTAGTCCCTTGGGAGCGAAAACAATTTTTCACGGTGTGGGATTTTGCTCGTAAACTAAATAATTGCATTTTGGATGTCTGGCTGCATAGTCTTTCTCCTTTTCCTCGTTATCCACTTCAATGTGGACTGAATTAATAGAACTTGATGGAAAATTCTACTATTTTTGGTTGAATTTTTTTCCTTATTAACTCAATAGTATATTATGCACCTAGGGGTAGAAAAAGTACCTCTCGCCCTTGGCGCATACGATATTTTTTATAACTTATGGATGATTTTAGACATTTCTCGAAATACAGTCATGATTTCAGTCCATGTTAAATTTTGTATAATGAAGCATGAAATTAATGTTAACCTTATTTATGGGAATTTTAGAGGTGATTTATGGTAACTTACCACAAATTGCCCGGAATTAAATTTAAAAAAATCTATAAATTTGGGGAAATTTATGAAAATTTTTTGTAAATTATGGTAATTTTACAGGTAAATATGGCAACTTATCATAAATGACCTAAAATTCATTTTTAAAAATTTCCATAAATTACCAAAAATTCATGAAAAATTTCGGTCATTCGTGGTAATTTTACAGGTAAATATGGTAACTTACCACAGATTACCCAAAATTAATTTTTTTAAATTTCCGGAAATTTATGAAAATTGTTGCTAATTTATGGTAATTTGACAGGTAAATACGGTAACTTACCAAAAATTCATTTTTAAATGTTTCATAAATTTCCGGAAATTTATGCAAAATTTCGGTTATTTATGATAATTTTACAGGTAAATATGGTAATTTACCATGGATAACCCAAAATTCATTCTTGAAAGTTTCCATAAGTATCCAAAAATTTATGAGAATTTTATGGTAATTTATGGTAATTTGACAGGTATATGGTAACTTTCCATAAATAACCGCAAAATGCTGTTATCTGCAAACAAAATTTCCTCACACTTTTTAAGGTGAGTGGGCTAATAATCATAAAATGCGAGCTCATGGATGCAAAATTTTCATTATTTACCTCTGTCGTCACTTTTCAGCCCCTAGGGAGTAAAAAGTAGAGCTTTAGTCCTGCTCCATAGGCGTCGAAAAGGGCTGAAATCATGCATGTGCCATAAAAAAAATATTTATGGTGTTAAATTCAAATCTTTTACTGAAAATTCGTCTTTTTTCGATGAAAATTCATGAATATTATTAAAAATTCTACTTTTTTGGTAGAAAATTAATCTTCCTAGTTAAACGTTTATTTCTTCGGTTGAAAACTCGTTTTTTTTTTAATGAAGAATTAATTATTTTTAATAAAAATGGTTTGGTTAAGGATTCCTCATTTTAGGTAAAAATTTTTGTTGTTGTTAAAAATTGGTTTTAAGGTTTGGCAATTAAATGTTTAAAATAAAAATGTAACTTTATTTTTTTGTTTGAAAATCTTTTGTGTATGAAAATTGAACTATTTTGTTAAAAATTAATTTTTTGGTTGAAAATTCATTTATTTTGTAGAAAATTATGACTGCTTTGTTGAAATTTCAACAACTTGGTTAAAAATTAATTTTCTAGATGAAGATTCCTCATTTGGATTGAAAATTATTTCTTTAGTTGAATATTCAACTATTTTGTTGAACATTCGTTTTTTAGGTTGCAAATTAATTCATGTAAATGAAAAGTTAACTATTCCATTTTTGGTAGAAACTTTATCTTCTCTAGTTGAAAATTTATTTATTTTGTACAAAATTCGTCATTTTGTTTGAAATAAACTATTTTCCATTTGAAATTGAAATCTTCTTTGGTTGAAAGATTTGGTCAAAGATGCATTTTGCTGATTGTCTCATTTTAGTGAAAACTGTATCCCTTTGGTTGAACACTTAACTATTTTGTTAAAAATTGTTTTTTTTATGACGAAAATTGATAGTTTTAAATGAAAATGTAACTCTTCTACTTTTGATAGAAAATTTATCTTTTTTAGATGTAAATTTGGTTGAAAATTCAACTATTAGTTTCAAAAATCATGCATTCTTTTGAAAATTCGTCTATGTTTAGGCTGAAAATTAACTGTTTTGAATAAAAATGTAACTGTTTCATTATTGGCTAAAAATTGATCTTTTTTAACATAAAAGTTTAACTATTTGGTTCAAAATGCATGTATTTTGTCGATAATTATACTCTTTTGGTAGAAAACTAATTTTTTTTGGATAAAAATCAATTTCTTTGGTTGAAAATATAACTATCTCAAATTATTTGTTTTAAATAAAAATGTCAATGTTCCAACTGTACCAACTGTACCAAAATTTCTTATTGTAGTTGGAAATTAATTTCTCTGGTGGAAAATTCAACTAATTCGTTGAAAATTCTTTTTTTTTACTAAAAATTAATTATTTTAAGTGAAAATGTAAATATTCAATTTTTTCGTTGGAAATTTATCCCTCCAAATTGTTTCACGCAATATATTGATGACCCCAAAAGGGCACCCCACTGCACTGTGGGATGAGTGTCTATTAAAAACCCATACTCTGATTGAAGAAATCTAGAGTAACCCTAAGTCCCTTAGGGGATAAAAAATTTTTCACGATGTAGGATTTTGCTCTTAAATCGAGTAAGTGCTTCTTGAACGTCCGGTTCAGTTGACGAGAATATTGGTATTTCTCCCTGAAAGTTATGGGCGTCTGACAATAAAGCTGTATGAACTTTACCGCCGCCTGGGAAGTTATTGAAGGTCCTAAAATGTCACATTCATCATTTTAACAGTTACTGCCCAGTCGTCTTGTTGGGACATTTATTAACCCGGAAGGGACCAAACTTGATCCCATTTTCTCTAGGGATGTGAAACTCATAATTTTGACAGTTATTAAGCGGAAATTACGGAAATTTTGGGAATAATTGAAATAACCGGACAATATCACCAAAACTATCAATTGTTTCCGGCAGGAAATTTCAAATAGTTGATTGTCTTGTTTTCTATTTTTAATGCCACTAACCTTAAGTCACTCTGAAAACTAAAGACATTAAGGTTTATTAAGGTGATAAAAATAGTTATTATAAAGCGTAAAAAAAGATTACACACACACACATACACACACACAAACACATATATATTGTGTTTTTACGCTCGAAAATTCAGGTTATTTTGCAAAATTTTCCCACCCTTCCCCTCCCAGGGTGACGTCATAAATTCTAACACCCCCACCCTTTTTTGAGTCAATTTTTTTTTATTTAATTCGATAAATGCTTAAAATAAAACACAAAAGGTGCAAGCATAATATTTTAACAGACTTTACAGCCCAAAATTCTAGCTCAGAAAACTCAAAAACGTTAACTATTTTGTCGAATATTTCATTTTTTTATATGTTTACATTAATTGTTTTAAATGAAAATGTGACTGTTTTCATATTCGTATTTTAATTAATTATTTAATTAATTAATTAATTTAATTCGATTAATTCTTTGAAATAAAATTGATGTATAGGTACCATATTGTATTCAATATAGAAACACTTAAGATTTCAAGTCGAAATGTATTGCATTTTCAGGGAAATAGTTGAATGTTCTATAAAAAACATTAATTTTCTATTGAAAGAGACGAATTTCAAACAAATGGTCAAATTTTTAAACAAAAAAAAGGATTGAATTTCAGTCATAAACAGCTGAATTTCTAAACGAATATTTAAATCTTCAGGCCGAAAAGACAACTTTTTAGATGACAATTGAATTTTCAACTAAGAAAAATGGATGAAGGAGAGGGACGAATTTTCTATAAAAAATACGAAATAGTCGAACTTGCAATAAAAAGATTAATTGTCAACAAGAAATATGATAGCTGATATTTCAACCAAAAAAGCTTTTAATTTTAATTTAAAAAAAAACAGTCGAATTTAACCAAAAAAGATAAATTCTCAACGAAAATTTCAAAAGTTGATGTTTCAAACAAAAATATTTTAATTGTTAATAAAAACAGTTAAGAAGGAATTTGCAACAGAACAGTTTAATTTACATAAAAAACTCACTTTTTAACAGAATAGTCGAAGCTTCAGTAATAAAAGATTAAAACTCAACGAAGGATATAATAGTTAACGTTTTTACTTGACGCAAGTATCATAATTTATGAATAAAATTTTCTTTCGTTATGCAATTCATTTTTCAAAACATTTTTCTTAAATAAAATAATTGCAGAATAAAAATAAATATTATCGACCCTAATGCCAATTAAACAATGTCTCCTTCACAATGATATTTGATATTTCAACCAAAAAAATATTCTAATTTAAAATAAAAACCATCCCAATTTAAACAAAAGAGATGGATTCTCAAACAAAAATTTAATGGTTGATATACAAAAAAAAATTAACTGTAAATGAAACTAGTTGAATGAAACCAGAAAAGAAGAATTTTCAATAAAATAGTTGAATCCTCAACGAAAATAGATTAACTTTTAACCAAGCAGTTGCAATTTCAACCAAGAAAGATCAAATATTTACCAAAAGAGATGAATTTTCAACCAAGAAGGATTTTTCACTCATGTGAAGAAAAAAATGCCAACCAAATTGTTGAATTTTGAAGTTAAAAAGACGAATTTTTCAACAAAACCGTTGAATTTTTAAGCCAAGAAGATCATTTTTCTATAAAGCAGTTGCATTTTTAACAAAAAACTACATTTTTACTCAGAGTTGAATTTCGAACTAAAAACGATCAATTTTCAACCAAAAATAGAATAGTTAAGTTTGCAGTCCAAAATTGATTTCTACCAACAAAAATAACGAATTTTCATCAAAATAGTTAAATTTTCAACCAGCGAGATGGAGCTTTAACTAATAAAATTTTAACAAAGTAGTTCAGATTTCGACCAACTAGCTGATTTTTCATTCAAGAAGATTAATTTTCTACAAAAAATATGAATTCGTAACAAAATACATCCATTTTCAACAAAATAGTTCAATTTTCTACTAAAAACTAACAATTTTCATCAAAAAATGGAATAGTTGAATTTTGAGTTAAGAAATTAATTGAAAAGAAAGATTTTAACAAAATAGACGAATCTTCAACCAAAAAAGTGAATTTTCTACAAAGTAACTCAATTTTCTACCAAAAAAAGTTAACACAGTAGGACCTCTCGGATCGAACCTCGATTTTTTTGTTTTTGTGTGTAATGTTTAGTATAATTAATAATATCAATTTATAATTTTTTTACGACGCTGAAAAATAGTTACAAAAATGATAAATAATCATCACATATCTAGATTTTTAAACTTATGAATATTGAAAATTGGAGGTCCGTTCCGAGAGGTCCTATTGTAATCAATTAAGATTTTAAGACTTGAATTTTCAACTGTCATTAATTTTTTAATGGAAATCTATCCAAATTAAATCATTGAAGAACAATTTCACTTTTTCAAATACTTCAAAATTGCAAAATAAGGCTGTTCTAGGTTACACTGTCAAGTTGAAGATTCCTTAATCTTTAACTTAATTTATGGAATTGAAAAAGGCTCATTGTTTATTGTAAAATTTTCAGATGAGAAATCGAAGCGTAAATAATAAAAAAAAGTTTCGAGTTTAAATTCTCTATTTCAATCTAGTTATTTCCGTATATGTGTTTTTTCTTCCGCTTGAGGCAAAAGTCGTTATGTTCATTCAATTTTAATTTACAATTTATTTAAAAAATTTAAAAAATAAGAAACTGAATAAGTAAAAATAATTGTACTCATTATTTTTAAATAAAATAATTTCCGTAAAAACCTGACGACTATAATTGTAAAGAACCATTAAAGAAATAGAACAAGCTCTTGCAAATTAAAATTTAATTAAAATTACGACTTTTTCCAAAAGTGGAGGAAAAAAAAACAAATATGCAAATAACTAGATTTAAATAAATAATTACGATGGTAACTATATTTCAATCATTTACGCTTAGGTTTTTTATTTTTATTTATTCAGAATTATTTAGATATTAAATGTTTAATTTTCCATGTTTATATTTAAATTAATTAAAAATGAAGACAAATAAAGTTGAAAGGAAGTATCTCATTACTTTATTTTGTACAATGATTCTACAAGACATGGAAATCTTAAACAATGGTAGAAACAACCTAAAAATTCGGTAAAAAACATGTTGGTTTTAAATTAGTTAAATTTTATAAATAGAACGTTTTTCTTAATTTTTACTAAACTGTAGCGCTGACAATATTTTTCCATGCTTCGTGAATTTCAAGCATTTTTTTCAATTTGACGATTCATTTTATCATTTTTAATTTTATAATTTTCTAGCGCTTCGACTTATAAAAATTTAAAAAATTAGCCTATTTTGTTTTTCTACTGACAGAGAGATGATATAAAATAAATTTTTGTCAATTTAACAGAACATTGCATTGACCAGACAAAAAGTTTTTGTTTAATCAACAAAATATTTTGTTTTTCATATAATAACTATATTCTATGTTTGAAAAACAAAAATTTTGTTGATTCAACCAAATAAAATCAAGTTTCTGATTTTTTTAAACGGGAGGGTAAAATTTCATTCCTTTCCATCGAAAATTAATCTTGTATGTTTTCTGTTTTTTTTTAATTTACAGGTCGTGACAAATTTTTTTTGTCCAGGAATTTATGCAATTAACTTTTTCATTTTTTTACTTCTGATTACAATAAATTATTATACCATTAAGCCATTTCCCTTTCGGGGTAGGCGTGACTTGCTCGGTTGGAAAGTAGTGGGATAGGTATATAGGTGTAAAGTAGGTCGTTATATGGTATAAGGTAGATAGGTATGTAGGTATATGTGTTATGGTATAGATATTTTAGATTGATCTGGAGTTTTCGTGTTATTTATTCAAATAACACGTTCACTCCGCAACACTGCTCCGACCCAGGTTGCTGATCAATCTCTCTAGCGATCATCCCAAGTGAGGAGCCTCACAAAATTGTTATGTATGGTTCCCCACTTGGGCCCATTAGTATCCAAGGTCTTTGTTTCAGGCATCATTCACTCTATTGTCACTCTGCTTATAAACTATTTGTCGCCACACATTTCTGTCCTGGCATACTACTCTAGCTTCCTTTACGTCCATGCATTTCTTCATGCAAGCTCTTCTGTTCCTATGACTTCTTATGTCTCTTCGGATCAATGTCTCATTTACAGATTCTAACCATTCTTTCGGCGGTCTACCTCTGGGCATTCTGCCATTTACTTTACCTTTATATACTTGCTTCGTCAGTCGTTCATTTTTCATTCTTTTAAGATGTCCGAACCATCTTACCTGATTTCTTTCCCATATGTCAACTAGCGTGTCTCCTGTACCACATTCTTTGAGGATTATCTCGTTTCGGACTTTGTCCATCAGTGTTTTTCCGCATATTATGCGCAGAGTTTTCATGCCGATCGCGTTGATTTTACTCCTGTCCTTTTCTTGACAGGTCCATGCCTCGCTACCGTATAGTACAGTTGGTACGAATATGGAATTATGTATGGCCATTTTAGCTTTTTTTGATATGTTTTTATTCGTGAGGATGGATCCTGCTCTACCGATAACCTGCTTACCCTTATTTATGCGCCTATCTAATTCCCCATCTATTTTTCCGTCGCTAGTGAATAGACTACCTAGATATACGTACTTGTCAACTTGTTCTAATCTCACATCATTTAGGACTATGTTGCATATTGTTTTCTCACTTTTTCCCTCAAACACATGACTTTCGTTTTATTCACGTTAATTTTCAGGTCCATGTTCTTCATGCTTGTGTTAAGTTTAGTCAACATTCTTTGCAAGTCTTCGACTGATTCTGCCATAACAATCTTGTCATCTGCGAAAGCCTACCCACGTACTTTGACGGTTTCGAGATCTATACCTTTTTCGTTGAAGAGGGCAGTTCTTAGACACTTATCCATGAATATGATAAATAGCCACGAGGACATAACGCATCCTTGTTTCACGCCTTGCATAATATCGAACCAGTCACTCAGTTTCCCATTTACCCTTACACTTGCTTTACTACCCGTATATATTGTTTTTATTGCTTGTAGGAGCCCTCCATTCACTCCATACTCTTTAAGGACTTCCCAAAGTTTACTTCTATTTACCGTGTCGAAAGCTTTTTCTAGGTCAATAAATGCACAGAAAACTTTCTTTCCTACTCTCAAGCTTTTTTCTGTGATCTGTCTTAGGCTAAATATCTGATCTGTACATGATCTTCCTGGCATAAATCCACTTTGGACTTCCCATATCTTCTCTTCTGTAATTTCCATTACCCTACGAATAAGTATTTTTGAGTATATTTTACTTACGGTACTTAGTAGGCTGATACCTCTGTAATTACTGCAGTTGCTTTTATCTCCCTTTTTATATATTGGTACAATAATCGCCTTTCTCCAATCGTCTGGGACTTCTCCTGTCTCGAAACATAAATTTATCAATTCGCACAACCTGTGAGGTATGTACTCGCCACCGTATTTAAGCATTTCAGCGCTAATACTGTCTAAACCAGCAGCCTTACCGTTTTTCAAGTTGTTAATTATATCTCTGACCTCAGTGACACTGACTTTTTCAATTGGGTTTTCTAATGCATTATGTTCAATGTCGTAGTTTTGTTGCCCTATACCTTCACCTCCTAATAGTTCTTTAAAAGAATCTTTTAAAGCGTCTACTATCCCGTCTATATCATATAGCATTTCACCTTTGCTGTTTCTCATGCTAAAAAACTCTGTACTTTTACTTCCCTTCATCTCTTTAAAAATGATTGAAAATTATTCTAAAAACTCGCCAAGAAATCTCAAATCCAAAGAAGTCAACTACTGTCAAATCTTTAAATAGAAAAAAATGTCATTCGTGTAGTTTTAATGTTTTTTTTTTAAATTTAAATTTAGAAAAAAGCAGACAAAGATTAGTATTTGATGAAAACAATTTAGATTTGTATTAATTTATGTAACTTCTGCGCTAACAGGTATACGTTTTTTAATTTTTCAATATTCAGGGTTCCTGTTTTTGTACTATTAATTGAATTATATCCATTTTTTCCGACGATAAACAATTTTTAGGGGTCATTTTGGTAATTTAATTTTCTGCCTAAATCATATATTTTTGTATACTAAGGTCAATAATGGAAATACAGATTTAGAATTTTTCATGCCTGAAAACGAAAATTGCCGATTTTTATTGCGCGGGCCTAAATTCAGGGCGCAGTCTCATTGTGACTGTTCAATCCAATTTCGAAAACTTGACATGCGTAAGATTTTACTAATATTCAAAAAGAAAGGAAAACATCGAATTGCCTAAAAATTGGTAGTACTGAAAAGTATTAAAAATAATTAACATAATGTATTCAATTATTTCAGTTAAAATTTCGTCATCGGAAAATATATTTGAATCATTTATAAACTTAGGAAATGAGCATACAATTTTATGATTTTATTAAAAATTCAACAATTTAGTAAAAGAAAAAAGTCAATCTTTCTGGTTGAAAATTCAACTGTTCTGTTGAAAATTCATATTTTTAGTTTGAAATTTAAACTGTTCTGTAGAAAATTCCTCTTCTTTGCATGAAAATTCCAGACTTTGGATGAAATTGTTTCCCTTTAATGACTGAAAAATCTTTCTTGGTTAAAGAATTCGTCTTTCTGATTCAAAAGTTCATCTGTTGTCGTAGAAATTTAATCTTTTTCGGCTAAAAATGCAACTTTTTGGTTGAAACAAACTTTTTTTTGGCATTTTCCACTATTTTGTTCAGAATTCGCCTTGTTTGGTTGAATTCAACTATTTATGGTTTTAATTTAAAATCTTTTTTCATTGATGATTCACAGTTATAATTCAAAACCTTTTTTGTTGAAAATTTAACGGTTTTTTTCCTTGAAAATTTATTTTTTATTGTTTGAAGATTAATTTTTTAACCAGAAATGAAACCATTCCATTTTTGGTTGAAAATTGTTTTTTTTTTCACTTGAAAAATCATGTATTTCATTGAAAATTCGTCTTGTTTGGTTAAGAAATTCCTCATTTTACTTAAAATTTTATTTCTCTGATAGAAATTGAACTATTCTGTTGAAAATTCTTGTATTTTGTTAAAAACTCATCTTTATTTATCTTCGTGGTTAAACATTAATTTATATGGTTGAAAATTTAACTTGAAAGAAAAATGTTTAGCGACCAGAGAAAGTGAAATATTGGCCAACGAAAAGTCAGGGAAAGTTGGGGAAACAAAGTAGTATTTTTTAGCAACTCTGTTTTCTAAATAACGCGCCGCAAGTTAAATTGGATTAGGCGTGAACAAAATTACATGTTGAAGAGAGTGAGAAGTGAGATAATGTCCTGAATTTCCGATCAAGCCATATAGTCACCCTATCAATAATAATTTTTTTCCTGTAAAATTGCGGGTACATTTTCCGATAAAATTGAAAAAAATGTAAGACAATGAAAGAATTTCTATTCATTCTAATTACGAGTAAAAAAATCTAAAAGTTACTTCAATTTCTGGGTAAAGAAAAATTCGTCGCGACCTTTAAATCCTATCTAGAAAAATAGTAGAAATCTGATTGACTTTTCATTACTCCAAGTAGTTTTATATCTTAAATTAAAAATTTTGAAAATTAAATCTAAAAATAATCCCCTTCATTAAGAAAAGAAAATACTAAGAAAAAAAATTGGACTATGCTGGCGTTTTACACCGGAAATGAGTATTTTCAATCACAAATTGTCAGATTTAAAAGATTACAATTTTTTTAACAAATTACATTTTTCGGTTTTGTTAGCGTTTTTTAAACAAAAATCATTAGATTGTGAAGGTTCATAATTTTTGAAAATTTTCAGGTTACATTTGCGTTTTACGTCTGAACTTGGTATTTTTAATTTTAAAAACAATATATTTTAAAGAAGACTCACAACTTTCGACAGTTTTTGGATATGTTACCATTTTACATGAAAAACAGATATTTTAAATAAAAAATTATTATAATTTGAACAATAAGATTTTAAAGAAGATTCATAACTTTAAACAATTTTAAGTTATGTTAGCATTTCGCATCAAAAATTGGTGTTTTATAACAAAAATCACTTTAGTTTGAACAAGATTTTTAGTTTTTAAACAGTTTTAGGTTATATTAACGTTTTTCATGTGAAATCCTTTTTTTTTAAATATCATTAGATTTTGAAGTTTCATCATTTACTGAACAATTTTATGACGACGGTATAGCATTTTACACAAAAAGTTGTTATTCTGAAATGAAAATTATTATAATTCGAACAAGATTTAGAATCGCTTAACAATTTTCAATCATCTCAAGGTTTTTGGTTAGAAATTGGAATTTAAAAAATTAGATTTGAGAGAAGATTCACAAATTTGAACAATTCTAGGTTATGTTAACATTTTTTATCGGAAATCGGTGATTTTATGCAAACCGCGATAGTTTTCAAAAAAGATTTACAATCCTGAACAATTTTTTTTTGTTATGTTACTTTTCTTGCCTAAAATTGCTATTGTTAATAAAAAAATCATCATATTTTAAAGAATATTTTAAATATTTGAACAATCTCTAGTATTTAAATTTTTTTTAATAAATACAGGATTATGTTTTTTAAAAGGAATAAAATTTTACCCTCATGCTTTGAAAAAATCGAATTTTGTTTTGAGCACCCTAATACTTGTCAACAGCTGACAGCATCTTTTGCTTATATTTTGTTATACAAAATTAAGGTTTTCCTGTGAAAAGAAAAAAAATGATGCTCGTGTAAGCTTCAAGTAATCTCATATAAAAGCATATAGAAAAATAAAGTATTGAGTCAAGAACTTCTTCGAAAATCTAATCGAAGGGCGGATATTCGAGGGAGTGGCTGTTAAGAAGTGACAGTTTTTGTTGGGGATGATCTTGGAATGAGCGATCTCCCCTGCAGAAAAATAAGGTCACCGCATCAACACGTGACATGTGCACAATTGTGTATACATACTCAGATGAAAAAGTTCGAAACTTGGAAAACACGAATAAATAAGCTACCATGGTTTGCTTCAGTAGAACGGAAAACAATGTGTTAAATTCAAATTGACACATCAATCCAAATTTTATTTTATATTCTCCATACAGAAAAAAACTAGAGTTTTCATTTTTTTAGTTCATTTTCTTACAAACTCATTTTTATTTTTATTTATGTTCGCTCTTGTTCAGCGTCGAACGATTGAATTGCTTTCAATATTCGAATTAATCAATAAGAACCAATTATGGTTCAATTTTTGTTTTAGTTCATTTTCTTTAAAAATCATTTTAAACTTCAGTTATGTTTAATCCATAGCCACTAACACTTCTCTAGGTACTAATAGGTCCTCGAGATTACTCTTTTTCAAAAGGTCCAAAAAAGTCCCCTGTTTACGAATATCTTGGTTAGGTTTTCGAAATCTGGGTCATTTTTTTAAAAACAATTCCTTTATTTATTTAAAAAGAAATTATAAAGTCAGTTTTAGCATCGGTGAGCAGAAATAATACTTTTTTGCGTATTAAACTTTTTTCGTACGACGAACTGTTTGCAATGTACACTGTCTATACTGAGAATAGATCTCTTGAGAGGAAAAAGTAATCTTCCGATTGAATAAAAACTGCTCTTTTTAAATTGTTTTTAAAAAATTGCTATTTTTAAGAAGAAATCGTTTAGACTCTTCATTTATTATTGAAAAATCATCTAGACCAACCAGTGTCATATAAATAATAACCCTCAATAACCAGAACTGATTAAAATTTTTTTTATTAATCTATGGCACAAAATAAAACTTTTCACTCTTGTAGGGTGCACAGTAGGGTGGTCCAAAAGTGCATTGGAACAATTTTTTTTCGAATTTTTATCGGGACACCCCCCAAATTTGTTCGAATCCGCACAAAAATAAATGCGTCTTTTTGGTTTTAAAAAAAATGATATTTAGGGGTGGCGCAAGCCCCATGAAGTTTAACATGTATTTCCCATAAGAAAAAAAGACGTTTTTGTAAATCTTATTCAGAATCCTCAATATTATCTCAATCGAGTTGAAACTCAACATTTCTCTTCACAATTAGCCATAGAATACGAATAAAATATCACTTTTCAAATATCACCCCCATAAGTCTGTTTTATAGGGTCCCAAAGAAACCCCATAAGTGAAAAAATGGGTTTTGCGAGTTTTTGGCGCTAATTATGATTTTTTTGCGGTTTTTTTTTTAATGCGAATTGTTTTTAATACATAAAATATGACCTTATACTGAAAATTAGATATTTTAATGAATTGTTTAAACAATTTATTATTGTTTTTAGCAATTTTCTCATAGAATGCAGTTAGAAAGACGCGGTTTTTTCACAAATTTTTCATTTGTTGTCCAATTTTCAATTATAGGGAAGTGATATTTCATTAATGTTAACAATAGTGATTGTTTAAACAGTTTATTATAATTATAAATAATATTATATTTGAATAATGCTAGAAAGATGCGGATTTTTTTTTAGTTTCTGGCTTTTTGTCCACTTTTCATTCGGAGTGAAGTAATAATGAATTCAAGTTAACAAAATAATTGTTTAAACAATTTATTATACTTATTAATAATAT
>CAKNXH010000208.1:104678-147368 GCA_932178445.1 Andricus quercusramuli | reverse complement strand
TATACTTATTAATAATATTATAATTGAATAATGCTAGAAAGATGCGGTTTTTTTTCAAATTTCTGGCTTTTTGTTTAATTTCCATTTGGAGTGAATTAATAATGAATTCAAGTCAACAAAATAATTGTTTAAACAATTTATTATCATTGTTGATAATATTCTCTTTTCTCAATTGGTAGAATGTTGCGGTTTTTTCTGAAATTTTCAACTGTTTGTTTATTTTTCATTAGGCGTGACTTAATAATTAATTATATTGAGCAAAAATAATTGTTCAAACAAATTATTATTGTTTATGACTATCTTCATCTATATCAATTGCGCCTGATAGTTACGGTTTTTCGGCTATGTTTACTTTTCTGTCCTTTTTTCACTTAGTGAGGTAATAATTAATTAAAGTCAACAAAAAAGTTGTTTGAACAATTTAATATTGATTTCTGCCTTTCGTGTAAAATAGATTTTTTTCTTTGAATTAATTTTTTTAAGCATTGTGAAAAGAGCAAAAATAATTCTCTTAAAACAACAATACCTTTCGGAAAATCATTTTTGTTGTGGCCGACTTATTACTTGTTCATAAATAAAAAGGCGATGCAAAGTGAAAGATTTTAGAAAAAACCTCCACTTTCTAGCACTGATCTAAGAAAAGTTTGTTATTAACAATATGAAATTGTTTGAACAACGTTTTTGTTGACTTTAATTAATTATTACCTCACTGAGTGAAAAAAGGACATAAAGGTGAAAATTGCCGGAAAACCGCAACTATCAGGCGCAATTGATATACATGAAGATATTCATAAACAATAATAATTTGTTTAAACAATTATTTTTGCTAAATCTAATTAATTATCAAGACACGCCTAATAGAAAATAGACAAACAGTGAAAAATTTCAGAAAAAAACTGCAACATTCTACCAATTAAGCAAAGAGAATACTATCAACAATGATAATAAATTGTTTAAACAATTATTTTGTTAACTTGAATTCGTTATCGCTTTACTCCATATGAAAATTAAACAAAAAGCCAGAAATTTAAAAAAAAACGCATCTTTCTAGCATTATTCAAATATAATATTATTAATAATTATAATAAATTGTTCAAACAATTATTGTGTTAACTTGAATTTATTATTACTTCACTCTAAATGAAAATTGGACAAAAAGCCAGAAATTTAAAAAAAAACCGCATCTTTCTAGCATTACTGAAATATAATATTATTAATCATTTTCATAAATTGTTCAAACAATTATTTTTTTAACTTAAATTTATTATTACTTTACTACAGATGAAAATTGGACAAAAAGCCAGAAAAAAACCCGCATCTTTCTAGCATTATTCAAATATAATATTATTTTGAATTATAATAAATTGTTTAAACAATCACTCTTGTTAACATTGATGAACTATCCCTTCCCTCTAATTGAAAATTGGACAAAAAAGGAATATTTGTGAAAAAACCGCGTCTTTCTAACTCTATTCCATGAGAAAATTGCTAAAAACAATAATAAATTGTTTAAACAATTAATGAAAATATATAATATTCAGTATAAAGTCATATTTCATGTATTAAAAACAATTCGCATTAAAAAAAACCGCAAAAAAATCATAATTAGCGCCAAAAACTCGCAAAACCCATTTTTTCACTTATGGGGTTTCTTTGGGACCCTATAAAACAGACTTATGGGGGTGATATTTGAAACGTGATATTTTATTCGTATTCTATGGCTAATTGTGAAGAAAAATGTTGAGTTTCAACTCGATTGAGATAATATTGAGGATTCTGAATAAGATTTACAAAAACGTATTTTTTTCTTATGGGAAATACATGTTAAACTTCATGGGGCTTGCGCCACCCCTAAATATAATTTTTTTTCAAAACAAAAAAAACGCATTTATTTTTGTGCGGATTCGAACAAATTTGAGGGGTGTCCCCATAAAAATTCGAAAAAAAAATTTTTGGACCACCCTAGTCCACAGTCTTCCACTTTTTTTCTTAGTTTCCCATTTTTTTTTAAATTCCCCCTTTTTAGCCTATTCTCAAAAAACTTCCCCTTTTTCTCTTCAAATATACGATACTTGAAATTGTACCCAGCATTGAATAATAATTAAATCAATTATAGCATTCAAATAAATGATTTATGAATAAATAAGGTACACGTTTCAAGTGCAGACCATTTAAAATAAATACTCTTTAAAAAAATGTGAAGATGAAACATTTTAAAGCAAGTTGAAAATGTGAAAACTGGAGACAGAAGTTATTATCGAATATGAAATTGAAACAGTTACAAAATATGCAGTACTTTTCAAAGATGTATTAGAAGATTAACACATTTTAGTTCAAATGTACAAAGTTAAATACTCAATTGAAAAATGGAATATTCCAAGTTCATTAACTGAAACTTTTAATGTTCTAACTTGAGCTATGTTTAATTTTTTTTTTAATCTTCACTTGAAAATTTAACTATTGTTGAAACTTTTTTGGTCGTTGAAAATTAATTTTTTTAAACTCACAATTGAAAAATTCCATTTGTGTTTGAAAATTGATATTTTTTAGTCGAAAATTCAAATATTTTGTTGCAAGTTCAAACTTCGTTCAAAAATTATATTTTTTGGCGAAAAGTTGGTTGAAAATTTAACTATTCGTTTGAAAATATATTTATTTTGTTGAAAAGCTGTCTTTTGGGTTGGAAACCAATCTACTTTGTTAAAAATTCATTTTTTCAAACTGATAATTTCAATTGTCGATTGAAAATTATTTTTTATATTGAAAGCTTATATTTTTGAGTTAAAAATTCAAATATATTGTAGAAAGTTATTTTTTTCTGCTCAAAAATTCAATAATTTGGTAGAAAATTGTTTTTTTTATTTGAGAATTAGTTTTTTCAAATGAAAATGTAGCAATTCCATTTTTGGTTCAAAATTGATCTTTTTTATTTTGAAAATTCAAATATTCGGTTAAAAATTTATGTAATTTGTAAAAAATTCGTCCTTTCGTCATTTTTCAGTTAAAAATTCATAACTTCAGTTAAAGTTTTGTTTGTTTGTTAAAAAATAGGATCTTCAACTAAAAATTTTAATTTTCGGTTGAAAATTAACTTTTTAATTGAAAATTCATATTTTTGTGTTGAAAAATCAACTGCATTGTAGAAAATTCTTCTTTCAGGCTTCAACATTCAACAATTTGGGCGAAAATTAATTTTTCTCAATTGAAAATTAATTTTTCAAAACGAAAATGTAACTATTCCATTTTTGGTTAAAAACTGATGTTCTTAATTCAACAATTGAACTATTTTGTTCAAAACTTATTTTATTTTTATTTTGGTTTTTCGGAAAAAAATTTTGTCGTAAGTTAGGATTTTTGGAATTTCCTATCTTTTTTTGCGATTTTGGAACGTTATAAACACCATGGAAAAAATGTTTCTCACGAATAAAATATAATAACATGTTTCTTTGGTTCATGCTGAATAAATTTCAGGTTCGAATCAATCCAAAAAACATGTTTTAGTACATTTGAAAAAAATTTAAATAAGGCAATTTTTTCCGAATTATTACAATTTTTAATTGTAAATTTCAAAAAGACAACTGAAGATATTTATCGATTAAAAAATTTGTTTCTTCACTCATTTTGGATGTCGACACACAAAGTGTAACTCAAACGATTCGACTAATTTTAGTATTTTCACTCCGCTCTACTGAAGAGAGTAGTTTTAAATTTACATTGAAAGTATCCAATTTTTAAAAATAAATTCTTTAATGGCAGAAATCATTAAAAAAGCATTGCAGTTTTTTTTTAAATGTCACATTTGTTATAAGAAGATTGTTTTTTCTTTTCGACATGTAAAAATAAATGTTTAATCTTTCCCCTATTTTCCCTATTTTTCGTGAGACAATTACCCTATTCACCCTTTTTTGAGCTCCTTTTGCGCCGTGAACCCTGCTCTTGTCATATTTACTCTTACGAGGAGCCATTATTCATTCATAGCCTTATTAACAATGTATTTTTTATAAATATACGCTCCCATAAAAACCACAATTTTCAAGTTATTAGTGATTACCTTTTTATATTGTTATTTTTACAATAAAAAATATAATTATCTTGGGTAGCCGTGAATGAATAATGGCTCATCGTAAGAGAAAATTTCAGGGGAGAGAAAAGCTTTATTTTGTGCCATAGATTAATAAAAAATTAAGGAAAAATCGATTTCATTATTCGAGCATTTTTGTTAATAACAACAGTTTATAACTAATAAGGCGCAGGTATGAAAAATGCAACCCAATGCAATTATATTGTGTACGGTAAAATTGAGGATATAAAAGAAGGAAATTGCTAATAACTTGAAAATTGTGACTTTTAGAGTAGCTTATATTTATAAAAAATACATTGTTTATAAGGCTGTAAATAAATAATGGCTCCTCGTACGAGAAAATATCAAGATAGTGAAAAGTTGAATCATGTGTCAAGAATTGATAAAAAAAATTCAAGTCAGTTCTGGTTATTGAGAGTCATTATTTATATCAATTGTTATGAACAATTCAGCAAGAGAGATTATGAACAAAAATTATGTTATTAATGCTAGATGAAGGTTCCGAAACAATAAACAATAAATAAAAATTTCGAAAGCAATATTATGACACTGGTTGGTCTGGATGATTTTTTATAATAAATGAAGTCTTAAGGATTTTCTCTTAAAAATAGCAACTTTTCAACAAGAATTTAAGGAGAGAATTTTTGATTCAATCGAAAGATTTCTTTTTCCTTTCAAGAGATCCTTCCCCGATATAGACAGTGCCAAGTTTTGCATTTTTCTGAGCAATAGATTTTGAGGTGATACTGCGCAAATATGGCAATTTTGTTAGAAAATCATTTGGTTATAACGCTGTATATTGCAAAAAGTTCGTCGTACGAGAAAAGTGCAGGAAGCAAAAAAGTTTCATTTTTGCGTCTATTATTTTTGATTAATATCAAAACTGGAAAACAATTTAATTACTTTCAATATTCCTGTTACTCAATGTCGATACTGAAAAAACAATTTAATTGCTTTCAATATTCGTATTGCTCATTATGAACCAATTATGGTTCAATTTTGTTTCAGTTCACTTTCTTACAGACTCATTTTCACCTTAAGTTATTTTCACTGTTTTGAACAATTCAAAATCTGAAAAAACAATTAAATTGTTTTAATATTCGCATTGCTATCTATTTAACCAATTATGATTCAGTTTTTTCAGCTTATTTTGTTACAAACTCATTTTCAACTTCAGTTATGTTAACTCTCTTGATCAATGGAAAAACTGAAAAAAAAATTGAATTGCCTTCAATATCCGTATTGATCAATGTCAAAAATGAAAAACAATTAAATAGCTTGCAATATTTGTGAATTCAATATGAACTAACTACGATTCAATTTTGTTTCAGTATACGTTGATGCCCTTTCTGTCTTCAAAATGAAACTTATTTTTCTGTGTATAAAATTTTTTTAACTTAGTCACAGGGATCACCGCGGTTCAGTAGTTCAATTTTAGGTAGAAAGGGGATTTTTCTCGGAAAAAGAAGACTAGTAGGGGATCTCATTTATTATTGAAAACTTTTTATATCCTACGGATATCTCGTGAATATTGAACGAAAGTGCTATCTAAGGGTAGTGACCTTTTCTTCAGCAAGTTTGATAGTCATTTTCGTGTTACGTTTTTTTTTTTTGCTTCAAAGCTTATGTTCTAATTTTTCAAACCTTTTTTTTCACCTTTCGATTCATTACCCTCATCAAATTTTTAAAATATATTTTTACATTCTCATCAGAATGTCTGTCTGTCTGTCTGAATGTCTGTATGTCTTTCTGTCTGTCTGTCTGTGAGCACGATAACTCTCAAAAGAATTAACAGATTTAATTGGCCTTTAGTATACTCTTTTACTGCCCTAAAATGATGGCCGAGTTCATGAGTTTGCCATTTTAGATAGAAATTCAAAAAGTTAGAACATTTTCAAAATTTTTGAGACACCTTTTTTCAGAATTTAAAAATTTGATGTACGGATGTTCATAGTATTCAAGAAGACGAACAATTTATCCTCATGACTTTTTTCTATGAAAAACGAATTACCAGAGCTATATCATTTACAAAATTTAAACAAAAACTGAAATGAAGATTTGAAGCTAAACAACGCACTATATGAAAAAAAGTCGAGAGGAGAAAAACATTCCTTTTTGAACACTCCAAAACATTAAATTTTCTAGAAAAATCGAAAATTCAAATTTCTATCGCACAAAAACATAATGAAAAATGGCAAATTCTATTTTGCGGTAAAAATATACAATATACGAAAGAAATGAACTATAATTGTGCACTTGAAAAATATCTAAAAATTAAGACATTAAAAGAATGAATTTTTTGGACAAACGACACAAGCTAAAAAAAGATTATGCAAAAAATGTTTTTCACAAAAAAAATCGCTACAAATTTCTGATAAATTATTTTTTGATAGGATGCGTGGTTTTTGTTTTATTCGTGAAAAACGACATTGAAAGAAACAAAATTTAATTTTTGAACAAACGACAAAAACTATGAGAAAAATGAATTGACAAAAGTTGCTAATCCAAAAAAGAGCTACACATTTGTCATCAATGATTTTTGATACGCGTAGATTTTCTTTTAATCGTACAAAACAAGATTAAAAAAAAATAAAACTTTCAGAAAAACGACGCAAGATACGAAAAAAATGAAAAGAAAAAATTTGTTCACCCAAAAAAATATTCAAGTTTTTTATAAACTCCTGTTACAAAAATAAAAATATTACCTTCTCGGAAAAAGGACACAAGTAATGATTTTTATAAAAATCGTCTTCTTGGCTTGACAATTCCGCAATTTGGTTGAAGTTTTTTTTCTTCCAACGATTTTGGATGAATTCTACTGTTTTTAATTAAAAATTTTATCTTTTTTGGTTAAAGTATCAACTCTTACTTTTTTTGATGAGAATTATTCTATTTTTGTTTAAAATTCTACTACTTGGCTAAAAATGGCACTAGTTAATCAAAGAATTATTGTTTCGGTGGAAGAGTCTCAATTTAGTCTAAAATTTAATAATTGGGTTACATTTTTTTCTTTCTCATCTGCAAAATATATATTTCTTTAATTCTTTTTTTAATTTTTTTTATGAATTCGACTATTTTTCTTTTTAAAAATGAAATATGTCAACTATTAGATTTTCCTTGAGAATTCACCTTTTTGGTTGAAAATTTAACTACTTGGTTCAAGTCAAAATACTTTGTTAAAAATTCTTTTTTTTTTTTATTCATAATTTTGGAAGTAAATTCATCTCCGTTTTGGAAAATGTAAGTATTTTGTTGAAAATTCGTCATTTAGTGTCAAAAATTCAACTATTTTTGTAGAAAATCATCAATTTGGTTGACATTTTTTTCTTCCTTGGCTGCAAAATATTTTTTGGTTGAAAAATCAACTATTTTGTTGCAAAGTCGTCTGTTTAGGATAAATTCAAATACTTCAGATCTTTTTTGGTTTTAATATAAAATATTACATTTTTCATTGGGAAATCATATTTTTCGGTTAACAATTCAACGACTTGGGTAAAATTTGAACATTATTATATATTTAAAAACATTATTTCAGGGTTGGCACAGAAGAAGTTGGATTTCAAAATTCCAGAAAATTTTTTGATTTTTCAGGTCAAAATGAAATATTTTCTTCGCAATAGCGCAATAGGTAATAAAATTCTGTTTCTAATAAATAAGCCCACCTTGAAGACAAAATGTCAATTTTATAAAAATATATTGCCAAAAACGTCAAATTGAGATATTATCGAAAAATTGGCATAGCTCTGGAAATAATAAACATTTTTTAAGGTTCTTGGGTCATACTTGTTGCAAAAAGTTACAAAATTTCAAAAATGTGTGAATACTCATAAATATATATAATTATTAATATTAATATATTAATAATATAATATTATTATTAATTTTATTATCATCATATAATTAATTATAATATTATATAATATATTTTAGTACTATATTATTATTGTTATTATATTTCTCAATCATTATTTATCATATTTTAATGAATTTTAGTAATATTTGTAAAAATATTCATGTTTTGGATTTTTTAAAGTATGTGTTGAGAATTCGATCATAGAGTAGATTCTAGAGAAAAACCTCTTAAAATATCTTAATAGTTTACCAAATTAGTAGAGGCTATTTCAAAATCAGGCAAAGAACTATGAAAAATGTTGATTATTTCCAGAGATATTTCAATTTTCCGAAAACATTGAAATTCGACGATATTTTGCAATATTTTTTGATTCAATTGACATTTTGCCTTCAACTTGGGCTTATCAGACGCGGAATTTCATTTGCTTTTATGCTATTATGAGGAAAGAAATTTCATTTTAATATTATAAAAGATGAGGCACTTTAGCAACAGCTCAAAAAATAGGCGTGTAGATCATTTCCGGCGGTACGGTGTACATAAAATTATCAATCAAAGCAAATTAAAATTTTGTTTCTAATATTATTTTATTATTAGCATAGTTTTTGAATACAGTAAAAAAATGAGTAATATGTAATAGTAAAAAAATGTCGCTCATTCAAATCGTTAGGACGTAATTTAATCAATTTCTATCAATCTAAATTTATAAAATAAGCAGCAAAGTACTAAGATAATTATTAAAATTTTAAAAGGAAATGGCAATAGAAATTTTCAGGTTCTTTTTACAAAATCTGAGACTCTTCCCGATATTCCAGGTTCTGTAGCAACCCTGAGTTTCTAACAAAGTCACATTGTATAACATAATTTTTCAACATAAACTACTGATAAGGGTGGCTAAGAAATATTTAGATTAACACATTTTTGGATTATTAAATTTTTCTTAATTAAAGAGTCTTCTCAATATTTCTTCGTTGGTGAGATAAGATTTCAAGAAAAAAGTGAATTATTCTTATTTTCTGCGCGAGTTTTAGAATTAGGTAAGCAAATGATAAAGTAAGACCTCATAATCCTTAGCCTGGATTATTTAGCAGCACGGAGGCATGATTTTCTTAGAATTCGCGGCAGACAATTATTAATTATGCAATATCACGAAGCTACTACCTTGCCAGCAAAAAGGATTTATTTCGTACTTGAAAAAATAAAAGTACTCGAGTATTACCTTTGAAAGTAGAGAAAAAGAGGTTAGAAGTGAAATTGAAAATAGAAAAGTAGAGTTTTTTTTCAGTAAAAATGTAGATTCGCTAGCGTATAAAAATATTAATTATTTAATTAATTTTTTTTTTCTTTTCTTTCTAGGTGAGTTCATCCCATCTATTGTTATGCAACAACTCCGTGAGTATACACACACTTTAACGATAGGATTTCTTAGAAACAATTATTTTAAGACTTTATAGAATAGATTTACTGATACTTTTCTTTCATTTTGCAGTTGGTAGGTATTCCATTTTCTTTGAATTATTATTCTTAACTTTAATAAATACTCATTATTATTTAAATATTTCAGCACATATCTTGTAGAGTGATGGGAAGTAGCTAGTTTCTTGTAACTAGTTACCATAACAAGTTACTTTTTTTTGTAAAGATAGGCGTAACGAAGTTACTTTCAAATAAGTAACAAGGCTGCAACAAGTTCAATTTTTTTCAGTAAAACTAAGTCTGAAATCGTTACTTTTTTAGTTACTTTTGTGATATAGTTCACAAGTAACATAGTGACCAAAAGTAACTAACGTTCTTTTGAACTCAAGAGAATTCGATGAAATTTCTAAGAATTTCAGGTGAATTATAACGATCTTAAAATTAAAAAAAAATTGAATTCACTGGAATTTGAGTGAATTTAGAGGAATTTAAAGTAAATGAAAAGAATTCAATGAAATTCATGAAATTTCATAGCAAATAAAAAAATTTCAAGTTAATTGCAAACAATTTGAAAAATCCAAAATATCTCACTGATTTCAGTAAAACTGAAATAAATCTGGAGGAATTTAAGGAAATTAAAAAGAATTTGATGAAATTCCTCAGAAGAGGTAAATTTGAAAGACGTCAGGGAAAATTAAAAGTAAAACCAAAGAAGTAAAATCCATTTAATAGAGCAGAACTGAGTGAATACGAAAGAATTCAAAACAGCTCAAAAGAATCAAGATAAATTAACAAGAATTCAGAATGAATTTCAAATTAATTCAAATAAGTTGCAAAAAATACAACATATTCCACCGATTTCAGTAAAATTCGACTGAAGTTAGAAGACCTTAATGGAGTTCAAGAGACTTTGATGAAATTCATGAAAATTTGAAAGAATATAATCAAACAACATTTTTTAAATAAGAAAATGTCCATCGAATTGAGTGAAATGGAATTGGATAGAATTTAAGGAGAATTCAACAGAATTGAAGAAATGGAAAAAAATAAGCAAACGAATGAAATAAAATTCGAGTAAATTCGGATTAATTAAAAGGAATTTAATAGAATTTGATAAAATTCCTAAGAATTCAATGAGAGGAAAAAACTTTAGGGTGGATAAAAAAAGTACAAAAAGGAATTCAATACATTGAATAATAATTCAGGGTGAATTCTAAATATTTTCAAATCAATTGAAACAAACTCAAAATATTCCACTAAATTCAGTAAAACTGGATTTAATTCAGAAGAATTCAATGGAATTCAAAAAAATTCGATAAAATGCCTCATAATTCAAGGTGAGCTTAAAAGAATGTCAGGGAGAATTTAAAGAAAATCAAAATTTTTTAAATCCATTTAATTGAGTATAATTAAGTGGAATTCAGAATAATTCAAGTGAATTCAAAATGTTTGAGAGATAGTCAATAAAATCAAGGACATTACGAAGAATTCAATCAAAATTTAAAGAATTTACGATAAATCAATAAGAATTCAGTGTAGTTTCCAAATAAGTTCAAATATTTTGAAAGAAATTTAAAATATTCCACTGATGTCAGTAAAATTGGTGTGAAATTAGAAGAATTCAAAAGAGTTCAAGAGACTTTGGTAAAATGTATAACAATTCAGAATAATATAATTATTAAGTAAAATTTCAAAAATCCAAGCTGTTCATTGAATTGAGTAAAATGGGATTTTTGAATTCAACGTAATTCAAAAGAATTTGATGAAATGACTTAAGGGCGAATGAAAAAAAACTACGAAAAGAATTTAATGAATTGAGAAGAATTGAGTGAATTTAGAAGAATTCGAATGAATTAAAAAATTCATAGCTAATTGAAATAATTCAAGAGAATTTAAAAGAATTTAAAAAAAACTAAGGATTGATAATTATTAATTCCAAAATATGAAATTTATACGAAATCAAGATAAATTAAAAAACGCAAGTCAATGGAACAAAATCAAAAAATCACATAAATTTTTGTGAATAGAATTATTGAATAAAAAGTTGACAAAATCCATAAAAATTCAAGGTAAATCGAAAAGTCTTCAGGGTGAAATAAAAAAGTTTAGAATCCAAAAAAGATTCATTGAATTCAGTGGATTTCAAGGGAATTTCAAAGAATTTAAAAGAATTCAAAGAAATTAAAAAAATTCAATAAAGTTCAGAAATCCTTGGGCTGTTTAAATTTATTGAAAGATGTGACTATTGTCTTTTTTTTTAATTGACTATATTGACTTTATCTTAAAAAAGTGAGTGGATAGAGTTTTGAATAAAAATATGACTGAAAGTGACTTATGTAACTGTATATATATTTATAAAATACAAAAGTAACTGAAAAGTAACGATAGTTATTTTTCTGCAAAAGCAACTAAGGAAAAGCCACATTTCGAAACAGTCACGATAACTATAAGTTTCTTTTGAAAAGTAACTTACCCATCACTGATCTGATATAATGTGAATAAAATTATTACCAAAAGAGTTTTTTTATAAACAATATTTATAATATTTTTCAAACCACAAGATGTATTTTTGTTTTATTTTTCGTGACTGAAGAGTCAGTTTTCTTCATTAAAATACATATAAAACAACTCTTTTCACATCTTCACTCCTTAAAAATCTATTTAAGTGAGTAAAGAAATATTTTGTTTTAAATACACTTCCAATAATAAGTTTACTGACCTACATTCTGTATTTATTATCTCGTATATCTGCTCTTTAATGAAAATGTGTCTCGTTTTAGATTTTTTTATTTTTTTTTAATTACTACAAAAGTCGAAAAAAAATCTTATCTTGAATATAGAGTGCTTCACAGTAGTCACGGCCGTTCTTAGTCAGCCCAAGTATCGAAGAGAGCTCGTTAAATAAGCACTCTTCAGACATCAAAAAGCAGCGACACTGAAGTGGGGTAAAATATTAGCAGAGTCAAGAATAGGGTCAAGAAACTTTATTATTTGAGATATCACATTCTGCCTACAAATAATTACATTCTTCGCTTTTTATTATTTCTTTTTAATTTAAAAATAATATTTTTTTATATTCAGGTATTTACAATAATTCATTTATTTAGTTATATATTTATATATAATTAATTATAAGTTAAATTTAGCTGAAACGCCTTAAATTTGAAACATCTAAAATTAGATCTTTTTCCAAAATATTCCAAATTGATGCGTTAGAAGATTAATAACTAAAAATGATTCCGAAGGTGAAGTAAAGATAGAATTCATTCAAAGTGAGAATATTTGAATTCTGAATCGTTTTTAAATTCAAAATTCTGAATTGGGAGCTTGCGACTAATATTAATTAATTTCAAGTTGTAACATAAAAAATGGTTTAATTTAACATTTGAATTTTTCACATATCAGGGATCATTCCTTATTCCCCTTATTCCTTATTTTTCTCCTTTTCTAATTTTTCTCTCCCCCTTTCCCTTTTCCCCTATTTTTATAAAAATTGTAAGCTCGGAAGAATATTGATTACATAATTAGTGCACATTAGTCACTTTTTGGATTAGAAATCAGTCACTTTTGGTCACTAATTCTTCTCCAAAAGTTGGTTTTCCCATTATGACAAACAATTTCCCTTTTTAAAAGAAAAACTGAATTTTTCTTGTATTCTTCTGGGTCAGACTTCACAAAAAGAAATTCAACGCTTGGAAAGCTTCCTTCAATAAATAAAATTTCGCTGTCCTTACCGAAATCCAGTTGAATTTCCTTAACACATTTTTCCTCTTCTGAGTTAATGCTACATAATCGTAGGTTGATCGTAATTCGACAGAAGCGACGGTAAAACAGGCGCTGGGTGCTAGTAAAATCTACGAGTTTAGGTAAAATCGATGTTTGTTATGATAGACGCAGTACGTGCCAGTGCTGATATTTCGAGTGGAAAAATGTGTTTTCGTAACTCCTTTCGATCCTACCACGCCTTTATCTGGCCACTCGAACACCCGGTTTCGTATATTTCCAGCATAACTACTATAACGATGGACTTGAGCGATTTTTTGCCACATAAGTCATAATTTATCTCTTCTATCTTTTTCCGCGATGTCCATAAGTGTACGAGTCTCAGGATCCGATTGGCAGCCACGTCATCCCCGACAAATCCATTTTGATCGAGATATGTTTTTTCGCCTGTGTCTGATGATTGACATATCTGGATTAGTGCTGAAAGTGGTTTTGAGATGTTTCAATTATTATCTACGTATGAGAGAAAATAATTAAGAGAATGAGTAAAGATTCTTCAATGTATGAGGGAATTGTTGATATTAAGAAAAAGGTTTTTCGTGTGGAATAATTTGCAGTACCGGCCAGAAAAAAATGGTTTCATAGCTTATTAGGACGTTAATTTAGCCGTTCAAAAATGCCCCTCCCTAACCTAGCCCTCACTTCCTCCTCCTTACTCCATAATTTGTCATCATTTCCCCTACTTATCCTACTATCCCTCATTTTCCCTCCCATAATTACCCCTGACCACCCTCACTTACCATTACTTTCCTTACTCCCCCTCATTTCCTCTCCCATAATTATCCCTGACCCTCCCTCATTTTCCATTACTTCCCCTACTCCCCCTCATTTCCCCTCACTTCCCTGCCTTTCAAATTGCCTTTATAATTCCCCCAACTTCTACTTCCATCATTTTCCCTAGCTTCCCGTACTTCTCCTCCACTCATCTCCTAATGGACCGACGAATGGATGGACTGGATAGACGGAAGAACTGACACCCGACCAAAAGTATAAGGGTTTCCAAATTTTTCATGATAATTCAAAAACCAGTCAATATTTCATTATGCTCTTGGTACCATTTGAAAGTGGAGATTTTCAGCTTTAATTTAGTGAACTTTTCCTCTTTGCCATTCACTGAGATATCTACGAAAAAAGAGAGCTATGTTTTTGATGCGATTTTTTTTAAAATAAAAATTCTGAACGTTGCTGTATTTATGCAAAAAACCTTTGAAAGTCTTAATAATAATTGATGCCTGACAAACTCCTGATACCGACTTTCGAATAATCAAAATTGACTTCCTAATAGTTGAGGTTGACTTCCAGATAGGTGATAAGTTAATCCTAAAATTCGATAGCGTTGTCCTAATAATAGTTGAATGACTCCTGATTATCAATATCGACTCCCTAACAGTCGATATATTTATACCAAATAATCGATGACGACTTCTTGATGGTTGATAAATGGGTTCTAAAATTTGCAACCGACTTCCTAATAATAGTTGACTAACTCTTGATTATCAATAACGACTTCCTAATAGGCGGTGAATGAATACGAAATAGTCGATGCCGAATTCCTGATAGTTAATAAATATCTCCTAATATTCATAACCGACTTCCTATCAATAGTTGACCCACTCCTGATTATCAATACCAATTTTCTTCTAGTAGATGAATGAATACGGAATAGTCGATGCCGAATTCCTGATATTTAAAAAATGTCTCTTTATATTCATAACCGACTTCCTGATGATAGTTGACCTACTCCTGATTATCAATACCGGCTCCCTAATAGTCTATGAATGAATAGTAAGTATTCGTTGCTAAATCCCTGATGGTTTATAAATGGCTCCTAATAGTCATAACCGACTTCCTAATAATAGTTGACCTACTTCTGATTATCAATACCGACCTCCGAGTAGTCGATGAATTAATACCAAATTCATAATAGCCGACGACGACTTCCTGATATTAGAAAACTAACTCCTAATATTGGACAGCGACTTCCTAATAATACTTTAATTACTCCCGGATATCAATGTCAATTACCTATTAGTCATCGAACGAATGCTAAAAAGTCAAAGCCAACTTTCTTATCGTCGATGAACGAATGCTAGTAATAAATGGCGAATTCCTAACAGTCTATGTAGTCTTCCTGATAGTTCATCAATTATGTAAAATATTAGATATCAGCTTCTTAATAATAGTTGACTAGCTCCTGATTATCAATCAGGAATTCCTAATAGTCGATGAATGAATACGAAATAGTCGATGACGAATTCCTGATAGTTGATATATGTCTCCTAATATTCATAATCGACTTCCTAATAATAGTTGACCCACTCCTGATTATCAATACTGACTTTTAAATGGGCTATGAATGAATTCCAAGAAGTCGATGAAGACCTCTTGTTGGTTTACAAATGGCTCCTAATATTTACAACCTAAGTTCTTTTATTAGTTGACCCACTCCTGATTATAAATGCCGACTTCCGGAAAGGCGATGAATAATTCCTAATACCAACTTCCTATTAGTCGATGACGACTTCCTGATTCTTAAAAAATGATTCCTAATATTGGACAGCGACTTCCTAATAATACTTTAATTACTCCAGGATATCAATGCCGATGACCTAATAGGAATTGAATGAATTCCAAAAAGTCGAAACTGACTTCCTGATAGTCAATGAACGACCTATAATCTTTAATATCGAAAGTCCTGATAGTTCAAAAATGACTCCTAACATTCTGTACCAACTTCCTCATAATATTTGAATGACTCCTGATTATTAATACCGACTTCCTAATAGTCGATGAATGAATTCAAAATATTCGAAGCCAAACGCCTGATAGTCAGTCATGGAATGCCAAAGAGTCGAAGCCGACTTTCTTATTGTCGATAAATGAATCCTAGTAATTAATACCAAATTTTTAACAGTCTATGTGGTCTTCCTGATAGTTCATCAATGACTCCGAACATTCGGTACCGACTTCTCAATGAAAGTTTAATGACTCCTGATAAATAGTCAACATCGACTTTCTGATGGTCAATGACTATTTCCTAATGGTTAATACAGAATTCCTGATGATAGTTGAATAATTCCTGGTTTTCAATACTGCCTTCGTAATAGCTTCTGAATGAATTCCAAATACTCCTTGCCGACTTTCTAATAATATTCGAATGATTCCTGATTATCAATACTGACTTCCTACTAGACCATGAATTCTAAATAGGTGAAGCCGAATTCCTGATAGTCAATAAACGACTCCTAATTTTTATTTTTATTTTTATTGTTATTATTAACAGTCAATGCAGACTTCCTGATAGTTCATTAATTACTTCTAATATTCTATACCCACTTAATAATGATAGTTGAATGACTCCTGATAATAACTATCGAATTCCTAATATACTTGGTAATTTAATTTAAAATAGTCGATGCCTATTTTCTGATAGATGATGAATAAATCACAATATTCAAGGAATAATTCTTTGAACTTTGCCAAAACTTCCTAATTGTCTACAAAAAAGAGACGATGCGGATTTTCTGATGATCAATTAATGAATCCCAATACTCGATATCGACTTCTTGATTATTTCCAAGTCATCGATGCTGACTTCCTGATAGTCGATAAACGACTTATAATGTTTATCGCACATTGCCATACTGATATGACAATTTACGTCGATGCATCTTCTGCTCGGTCTACCGAAAGAGAGATAAGAATGGCAAATCACAAAGCATGTCTCTCTAAGAAATGAATAAATAAATAAGAGAGTAATTTAAATAAATGCATAATTCCCAATTATTGTTGACACATACGGTTCCTTATGGTACAAATTCCTGAGGAAAATAATGTTTTTTGAAAAATAATTGCAATAAAAAACGTAACTGTAGGTGATACATGGTTTTAAATTTGTATTGCCTAGTTGATGAGTTCCTGGCAAAATGAATTAAAACAACGTAAACATTTAACATATTCCTTATGAAGTTATATTATAAAAGTTTTTCATTCTAAAATTAGTCAATCATATGCAAAAATGATAGTCCAGGATTTACCGTTAAATTAAATAGTAAGTGAATAATTCATTAGTTCATAATTCACAAGGGGGAAAAATATGTGCAGCTCCTGCAGGGGAAAGATTATGCGCTTAATGTTTTACGTTTCATCGAACACGAGTTCCCATGACATCCGGCGAACGATGAAATATGAAAAGCATGTTTCTCGCTTTCTGGAAGAATGGAATTTGAATTTCGATTCGTGAAGTATTGAAGAAAAAAAATCAAGTGCACATAAATCCATTTTTAATTTTGAGACACGAGATTGATAATTATATTACGTGAGCAATAAAAAAAAGTGCTGCACATTGTATAAATCGACCAGTAGAAATGGACGATTATGGTCGGCCAATCATGTAGAATTCCAAAAGGAAATACTGTATTCTCTACTATATTCAAGATGGTATTCTCTACCGAGTATCACAATTGAAGAATAAGAGTTTACAAAGTTAATAAAGCTGATTAAAAATTAAAATTATTGGATTAAAACTGACCATAAAAAGCGCTCGCAGATTGGAATATAAATGGAGTTGAAACGTGAAGCTTGGCTTATATCATAATTTCAGTACTAAGCCATGGAAAGCATATAAGCTTTGAAACGTAATTATGATTTCAGGTTGAACTAAAAATAAGAAATTATAGCGTAGCTTCAGTAAGTCATATATATATTGATGGTTAAATAAATTTTGCAAGGTACTTTTGAAAATTTGAACTAAGCACAAATTCTATTGATAAATTAATTTAAAAGTGCATGAATGGAGTTCTGTTCTGGAAAAAATGACAAAAAGAATAATCTTCTCAAAAATAATAAAATTATGTTCCATAAATATCAGCAAGGAATGATAAATTTTGCCATCCTTTTATACAGAAAGTCCTTGTTTTTCTTATTTTCTGCTTTTAGAATCCTTTGAACATTTTTCTATGTAAATTTTCAATATTCAGTGACGTGGAAAAATCCCTTGCTTTCTTACATCATTTTCTTTGAATAGAGTAGAGTAAAAGGAAAATTGTATATCACTCGTAACACTCTTCTGCAATTTTACGCAATTTTCTTTTTCACTTTTCCATCTATATCTGGTGACTTTTCAATAATTGCACCCAGGTGTAAATACATGAAATAACACGATAATGATATTTTAAATCAACCTCGTCTGATAATTAGTATTTTAATTAGCTCTGATCGACTTCTAATAGCATAATGAACAATCATTTTAATAATCAATTACTGGAGTTGTAAATTATCGCATAAAATGTTAATATTATTACGCAGGTAAATTTGCTTTTAAATATTACATCCAATGATAGTAAAATTTCCTTTCTTATGATCGGATTTTTTGTATGAGAGCGCAAGAATTAATTTTTTGCATTGAATTAAGAAATAATGTGGCATTTCTCTGCTGCGAATAGTATATTGTCGCACGAGTGGGGAAAATGGTCGATTGTGAACGAGCATGAAAAAATTGACTTTTTTCGTCTAAAAATAGCAACACGAGGATGAGTCATGGATATACATTGACTCTCCTTCAAAGCGCCCATCTGAGTTGTAGATGGCGCCACGTGAGGACTTATTCAATCACACATTCACGCCAGAGCATCACTTTCTCTCACTGTTTCACGTACTTTTTTTCACTTCTCAGGGAACTTTTCCCCACTAGTGGAAGAAACATGCTATTTTTCAACGCTCTCGTCAACAATTAAGGAATCGCTCATTTTGTTCACTATTTTCAGACGAAAAAAGTCATTTGTTTCGCAAAGGTGTTGGACAAAATACTTTGTCTGATCATAACCAGACTTTTACCACTGATGCGTACGGGATAGATGCCAATTGAGTGGTATGACACTGCTGTGGTCAGACGGGCTCTCTCCAACGTCCGCGCTCGGGATACTTAACGAAGTTAGAACACAAGCAAAATAGGTTGAATTCAATTTCCTGACATTCTGTTGTCTCTTTTTTTAAATGATTCAGACAGGGTAGCCGCAGATCAGGGAAAACCTGGAAATCAGGAAATTTTGTTGGTCAGGGAAAACTGAGGGATTTGGACAAAAAATTACAAAATGTCAGATAATATCTGTGCGAAGAACTTTAAATCACCTTTTTACATGAAGTCACTGATTACAATTTCAATAATTTGAAGGGATTTCAAAGAATTTCACAGGTTTGAGTATATTTTTGAGAATTTCAAGAAATATTTGAGAGTTTTATAACGTTTAAAGGGATTTAATAAGATTTCAAAGGGTTTGAAATATTTTATTGTATTTTGAAAGATTGTAAGAAATATGTAATCGATTTCAATCAATTTCAGGGATTTTAAAAGATTTTGGGTCCGAAGAATTTCCAAGAGCTTCAAAAAGCTACAGGAGATTTCAAGGATTTGAAATAATTTATGGTGTTTTAAAAGTTCCCAAGGTTTCTCGTTCGTAGTTTTGAAAGGAGATTTTTAAGGGAGATAGTTGTTGAGGGATAAAAATCAATTTTTATGGGGTTTTAAAGAATTTTTCAGAATTTTGAGAGATAAAGAATGATTTTATACAGGATGTATAAGGTTTTAGGCAAATAATTTCATAAAATTTTTGCGGATTTCAATGATTTGAAGAACACTATAGGTATGTTAATACATTTTTCAGAATTTCATAAAAAACAATTAAATTTCATATAACTTCTCGGGATTGCATCATATTTTAATGGATTTCAGAGAAGATTTTTACAAGAATTGAGGGATTTCGTAGGATTTTGAAGTTTCAAAGTATGTAATATTTGTTATGTAATGTTTCTAATGATATTACATTATTTTACATATCTGACGATGTTTTAAAGAAATCTAAGGAATTTGCAATTCATTTCAATAATTCGAAGTAAGTTCAAAGAATTTTGAAGATACGAGAGTATTTTTTTTAAATTCCAAGGAATTTTCAAAAGCTTGAAAAAACTTCAACAGACTTCAAAAGATTCGAAAGAATTTGAAATATCTTACTGAATTTTTAATAGATTTCAATAATTTGAAGTAATCTCAAGGGATTTTAAAAATTTTTGTTGTTGAAATTTTAAAGGTATTTTCAATAGCTTCGAAAAGTTGTAATGGATTTCAAAACATTACAAAGAATTGGAAATATTGCATGGTGTTTCAAAAGATTTCAAAGAATTTTTCATTGGTTTCAGTAATTTAATGGGATTTCAAAGGATTTGATCTTTGAAAATTTCCAAGGTATTTTAATTAAAATTCAAGGATTTTAATAACTTTAAGAAATTAAAACTAATTTTTGTGGAGTTTCAAGAATTTCCTAAAATTTTGATATACATGAAATGACTTTATAGGACCTATAACGTTTTTGGATATTTTAAAAGATTTCAGAGCATTTGATAACGTTTTCGAACATTTCAATGATTTTAATACATTTTTCAGGATTTCAGGAAATATCGTCAGATTTCATGTAACTTTAGGGGGTTTTGTAGGATTTAACAAATTTAAAAATATTTCAAGGTATTTCGGAAATTTTCAAATACTTTCAAAGACTTCTTGATATTTCAAAGGATTCTAATGATTTTTTCATTGATTTCAGTAATTTTAAGGAAATTCAAGGAATTTTGAAGATTATTTTTTTTCAAAAGAAATCGTCAAAATTTTTACAAAACTTCAGAGTATTCACAAATATTTCAAAGTATTCGAAATATCTTAGGGTATTTAAAAAAATCCCAAGGGTTTTTTGATCGTTTTCACTAATTTAATAGGATTTCAAAGAAGTTGGAAATTGTTTGGGAATTTGAAAATATTCCAAGGAAATATCACATTTAACAGAATTTCATGGGATTTCATTATATATTAATAGATTTCGAACAATTTTCCCTTGAGTTATTAGGCATTTAACAAAATTTTTTGAAATTCCTTCCAATTTTAGTAAACTGACTTCAAAGTTAGTGAATTCAATTAATTTTATACCAAAAATATGACTTCAACAAAACAGTTGCATTTTCAACTATTCATTAAACTTTCATCTAAATAGTAAAATTTTTAATCCAAACAAAAATTTTGACGAAAAATCGAGAAAAAGGGAACATTTCTTGAAAACCAGAGAGAAGAAAATTATTCTCCAAAAAACGGGAAAAGAGGGGTAGAGCATGTGAAGTCTAACATATCAAAGTGATTTTCAAAATTATAGAGTTATCATTGAACTGCATCGTTGCAAGTACACCAAGCAAGTATCAAGTACAAGTACAAAGTTAAAAAGCCCTTGATGACAAAATTGAAAAAAAATCGTATTCAAATTTATCGAAAAACATCTGAAAAGTGATTTTCCTAGTTTAGAAGCAGTTAATGATCTTCTTGATAAGCTTCGATGGAAACGGTTAATGATTGCTATAAAGTGGGTACGGATAAATGGTGCTTAAATGCGTAAGTTCCGATATAAAACGTAAAAAAGCCGTAATTCTCGTAGTGACGTCATTATGCGGATGCACACCAGATGCCGAAAGTGCAGCGACCTCATACGCCCTTTATGAAACTGCAGAAGGTGTGACGTCACCAGAGACCCTCCTCCAGTTTCCATGGGGACGATGACGTCGTTCCGCGAGGCTGGAAGGTCGCTGCTACGAGGGGAGTAGTGATACAACCAAATAAATGGGAGACTATGGAGATTCGACCCGGAAGAAGCAAATTTCTTCTGCTTATGATGTCGCCCGACTAGAAATTGCACTCCTATTTATTTTCCCTCGTCCAAAATTTCCTCATTTCTTATACCAAGTTCCCAAGCGAACTAGAATATCTATGCTGTTGTCGATCCTCTGGAGGATGATGAACAGGGAAGCTGATTGTGAATCCTATTTTTCATTATGGATTAAATCTTCAGCAATTTCAATTGACCCCAGAGCCCAAAATTCTAGCCCTCAAAACAGAGGGAATAGAGTGATTTTTCAAGAAAATTGGGATATGATAGGGGAATGATTTCCTTTAGATAAAATTAATGAAGAGGTACTATATTGAAATTAATATGATGCGCTTAAGATTCAAAGTGAAAATATATTTCATTTTCAACAAAATAGTTGAATTTTTAACTAAAGAGATAAATTTTCTACGAAAAAGTTGAGTTTTTAAAAATTTTAAGGGAAAAAATAAATTAATTTTAGACTAGGAAACATGAATTTTGAACCATGAATTTTTGTACCACAACAGATGAATTTTCTACCCAAAACGGCGAATTTTTAACAAAATAGTTGAATTTTCAACCTACGAAAATAAATTTTCAACTCAAAATGAACATGAATTTTCAATTTAAGAAATTATTCTTTAACCAAAAAAACAACGAATATTTAACAAAACACTTCAATATCCAACCATAAAGATGAATCTTCAAATAAAATTATGAATCTTCAACAAAAACATGAATTATTAATAAATAGTTCAACCTTCAACCAACTAGTTGGATTTTCAATAATAAAAGACAAATTTTCAACAAAATCGTTGAATTTTCGACCAAAAAATATGATATTTTAAGAAAATAGTTGAAGTTTTATCCTACGAAGATAAGTTTTCAAGCAAAAATGGAATAGATGATTCTTAAGTTTAAAAAATTATTTTTCAATAAAAAAAATCATTTTCAACAAAATAGTTGAATTTTTAACCCAAGAGATAAATTTTCTACGAAAAAGTTGAGTTTTTAACATTTTTAAGGGGAAAAAGGAATTAATTTTAGACCAGGAAACATGAATTTTCATTCATGAACTTTTGAACCATAGCAGATAAATTTTCTAATCAAAAAGACGAATTTTTAACAAAATGGTTGAATTTTCAACCTACGAAAATAAATTTTCAACCCAAAATGAACTTGAATTTTCAATTTAAGGAATTATTTTTCAACAAAAAAAACAACAAATTTTTAATAAAACAGTTCCATATCCAACCATAAAGATGAATCTTCAAATAAAATTATGAATCTTCAACAAAAACATGAATTATTAATAAATAGTTCAACCTCCATCCAACTAGTTGGATTTTCAATAATAAAAGACAAATTTTCAACAAAATCGTTGAATTTTCTACCAAAAAATTAGATATTTTAAGAAAGTAGTTGAAGTTTTAACCTACGAAGATAAGTTTTCAAGCAAAAATGGAAAAGTTGATTTTTAAGTTTAAAAAATTATTTTTCAATAGAAAAAATCATTTCCAACAAAATAGTTGAATTTTCAACCAAAGAGATAAATTTTCTATGAAAAAGTTGAGTTTTTAAAATTTTTAAGGGAAAAAATAAATTAATTTTAGACCAGGAAACATGAATTTAGAACCATGAACTTTTGTACCGTAACAGATGAATTTTCTACCCAAAACGGCGAATTTTCAACAAAATGGTTGAATTTTCAACTTACGAAAATACATTTTCAACTCAAAATGAACATGAATTTTCAATTTAAGAAATTATTTTTCAACCTAAAAAACAACCAATCTTTAACAAAACACTTCAATATCCAACCATAAAGATGAATCTTCAAATAAAATTATGAATCTTCAACAAAAACATGAATTATTAATAAATAGTTCAACCTTCAACCAACTAGTTGGATTTGCAATAATGAAAGACAAATTTTCCGAAAAAATTGTTGAATTTTCAACCAAAAAATATGATATTTTAACAAAATAGTTGAAGTTATAACCTACGAAGATATTTTTTTCAAGCAAAAATGAAATAGTTGATTCTTGAGTTCAAAAAATTATTTTTCAATAAAAAAATCATTGTCAACAAAGTAGTTTAATTTTCAACCGAAGTGATGAATTTTCAATTCAAGTGAGGAACATATAGAAAAAAACTTTCAATGAAAAATTCAACTTTCAACTACGTAGTTGAACTTTTAATAAGAAAGAAGAATTTCAAACAAAATAGTTGAATCCTTACACAAAGCAGATTAATATTTAACCAAACAGTAATTTTTTAACCTAGAAAGATGATTTTTCAGCCAAAAAGACAATTTTCGAGGAAAAAAATGATTTTGTGACAAAATTTAAGTATTTCCCACAAAAGAATTAAATTTTCAATAAAAAGTTGATTTTTAAGCTAGTAAAGGAATTTTAAATATAAAAATATGAAAATTTAACAAAAAATGGAATGGTTAAATTTTCAGTGTGAAAAATTATCTTGCAACTAAAAAGAATGAATTTTCACCCAAGAAAAAAAGAATTTTCAATAAAATAGTTAAATTTTAAATCAAAAAGATAAATTTTCAACCAAAGGATGGGTCTTGAACAAAAAAAAAAGAATTTTTTACAAAGCAGTTCAACTTTCGTCTAAGTAGTTTAATTAAAAGAAAGATGAACTCTCAACTAACCCAAAAATATGAATTTTCAACCAAAAAATTAATTTTTAACCAAATAGTTGACCTTTCAATCAAAAACAATAAATTTTGAACTAACAACTAAAGAGTTGAATTTTCAGTTAAAAAAATTAATTTTTCATAAAAAGAAACACGAATTTTCAAGAACATGGTTCAATCTTCAACCAATGAAGTGAATTTTTAACGAAGTAGTTCAACTTTATTTATTTATTTACAAAGTTATTGAATTTTCAATCGTAAAAGGTGAATTTTAATGGAAGATTTAATAGTTTAATTGTGAATTAAAAACGGTAACTCTTGAACCAAAAATAAATTAGTCCAATTTTCAGTTAAGAAAATTATTCTCAACCTACAAAAATCATTCAACCAAAGATATAAGCTTTCAAACTAAAAACCATGAATTTTTAACTAAATATTTTTCAAGTTTTCAAGCAAGAAAGATCAATTCAGAACGAAAAAATTGAAAAGTTGAATTTTCATCTGAGAACCATGTTTTTCTAGCAAAAATTGAATATTTAAATTTTCAATTAGGAAAATTCATTTTCAGCAAACAGTTTTTGAAATAATTTTGGGAAGAAGCCTGCAACAAAACTCTCTTGAACAAAGCCAGAAGGGAAGTTTGAAACTCGTTACTGAGAAGAAAGACTGAAATTGCTAATTGCATGAGGATACTTCGAAGAAAACGGCTCTCACAGAGTGCAGAACTAAATTCAATAGTACCTGTTTTCGCTGGTTGCAGAAACAAGCCTGGGTATTACAGAAACAGAGTCAGAAATAGAGAAATATAAAAAATGAAGGGAAGAAGGCACTTTGCGAGAGTAGTTCCCAAGAGAAAATTTGTAAACTGGAAAAAGCGTTATCTTTAAAAATTTCCTGACTCTTACACATTTTTTTTATAGTTACGATCTTCATAGTCTTGTTAAACCTTCCGATGTATTCTAAGATAAAAAGATAATAAAAACAGTAAATAAGTGGCTTTTTTTAGGAGGAAAAAATGTATAGCTGAAGTGAAGATATTCATTCTGGATCTGGCTACAAACAATGTTGGAAACGAACCAACGATATTGGAAAAATGTTTAAAATAGGGATTTGCTGCGGATAGCACTCGGATGGGTGACCATCGCTCGACGACGATAATGATCGTGTGCATTCGATGAGTAGGGTCGAATATCTGCATTCAAACTCAAATGTCGAAAAACAAGCTGAACTCGGGAGACGGTTTTCTGCAGTTTTCCTCTCCTCTTGCCAAACGTCCGGGCAAATGCAAGTACTTTCAATAAAGTCCGATGCAGTTACAGATTTACACTGGTTGTGATTGAATTCACATAGTGATTCTGAGCCCACCTTAGTCAAAGAAAAATTTCCACATGCCTGGGAGGATTGGAACTTCCTTTAAAATATTCAGCTTTCAATCATATTTCATTCTCTTGAATTACTTGGAATGCTTTGGAACTCTTTTAAATTCTTTTGAATTCTTTAAATTTTATCGAAATTTTCTGAATTCCCAGATGTATCCAAATTCAATGAAAAATTGTAGGAATTCAGGGGATTTAGAGAATTCAAAGAATTTCAGGAATTCAGAGGAATTTAGAAGAATTGAAGGAACTTAAGAAATTTTAAGAATTCAAGGAAGTCTATGAATTCAGAAGATTTTGAAGGCTTTCAAGGAACTTCAGGCATTCCGAATTTTTAAAGAATTTAGCGAATTCGAAACATTTAAGTATATGTCAGTATACAAGTAATTCTTGAATTTAGAATATTCAAAGAATTCAGAAAATTACAAGAATTTCAGAAATTTTAAAGCAATAAGGGAATTCCAGGAATTTCAGGAAATTCAGAATATTCAAGGATTTCAGCGTATTTGGAGGAATCAAAGATTTGAGATAATTTAGGAATTCAGAGATTTTCAGTAGAGAATCCAAGGAATTTAGAATATTCCAGGAATTTTGGAAATTACGTATAGTCAGGAATTTCATAGCGCTCAGGGAATTCAAGAGGAATTCAGGGAATCTGCAAAATTTTAATTGCTCTGAATCATTTTTAAACAAAGATATGAAATTTTTTATTTTAAATCTTAAAAGCTGTGAATGTTTAATTTTTAAGGGTATTATTTGATATTGTACCATTCTTCAGCAATTCGAATTGAAAATATTCAATTTTAAACGCCCTAAATTGGGAAATGGATAGTGGTGTTCCCGGTTCTAATCTGGCTTGAACCGATTTTTTCTTGTCCTTTAAAAATTATTTTTCCAAAGAAATCATTTTATTATCGAAATTTTTATTAAATAAAAAAAAATTTTAAGAAAAAACACTTACCGAGATTATTGTCTAAAAAATAATTAAAATCTCGCCAAGTTTTCACCTTTCTCCTTTCAATACGTTTTTAAAGTTTTTGCAATTTTTTCAATTAAATCAACTTTAAAATTTAGATATCCTCTATAATTACTTTGCAAATTTTGCAGTAACATGGAATTTTAATTTTAGTTACTTTGAAGTTACTTTGTGTTTTTGAGTCAGTTATCGGTAGAAAATTAAGCTTTTTTAGTTGAGGTTTCAGCTATTTTTGTTAAAAATGTAACTGCTTGGTTGAGAATTCATGTATTTCGTTAAAAATTCAATTATTTTGGTAGAAAATTTGATTATTTGATTGGAAAGTAATTTTTTTTTCGAAAATTCATATTTTCGATTTGAAAATGCAACTGTATTGTAGAGAATTTGACTTTTTGGCTTAAAAATTTAACAATTAATATGAAACTGTTTTTTCTTGGTTCAAAATTCGGCTTTTTTGTTACAAAATATAAATCCTATTGATTATTATTTTATTTTTTCATTTATTTTTCCATTTTTAAAGTAATAAATATAAAATAATTATTTTAGTAATAATATTTAGTATTGTAAGAGAAATTTATTTTATCTTTAAAAAATAAAAATTCATATTTTGTACCTTTTGTATCAGATTTAATTAGAATTTTTTAATAAATTTGAAATTTTCGAAATTCTCATTTGTAAAAAATCTCATTTTTTGGTTTTCAAAATTCAACTATTTTTGAGGGAAATTAATCTGATTTGACTGAGTATTCAGCTATATTGTTGAAAACCTGTTTTTTTTTCTTTAGTTGAATTCAACTGTGTTTGATTTCAAATCAAAATCTTTCTTGGTAGAAATAATATCAACTATTATATTTTTCATTGAGAATTCATCTATTTTTGGTTGAAAATTCATGTATTTTGATAAAAATTCAAATATTTTGGTAGCATATTCAACTAATTGGTTGGAAAATAACGAAAATTTTGTTGAAAAATTATACGTTCGGTTTGTTAATTCAACTCTTTGGTTTAAGAGTGTTAAAAAATCAACTACTTGGTTGGAAGTTGAACTACATTGTTGAAGATTCAGTTGTTTGGTTAAAGATTCATAATTTTGGTTGAAAATTTATCTCTTTGGTTGGAAATTTAACTATTTTGTTTCAAATTCGTTTTTATCCTACGTGCGAAATTCAAATATTTTGGTAGAAAATTAAACAATTTGGTTGAAAATGAACTTTTTCGTTGAGAATTGAACTGTTTTGTTAATAATCGTCTTTTTTGGCTGAGAGTTCAACTTCTTTGTTTCAAATTCATTTTCTTTCTGGTAGAAAAATTCAATATTTTGGTTATTATATTACTTTTTTGATGAAAGTTTGACTCTTGTTGAAAATTCATATTTTTGATTGAAAATGGTAGAAAATTTGATTACTTTGATGAAAATGAACTTTTTGGTGGAAAATTAATATCGTTGGTAAGAAAATTCACCCATTTGGTTGAAAATACATGTACTTTGTTCAAAATTTATCTATTGTGTTAGAAAGTTCAACTATCTGGATAAAAAGTAACCCTTCTGTTGAAAACTCATATTTTTGGTTTTAAAATTCAACTTCATTTTCAAAATTTCATAATTTTTCCTTGTCTGAGTTTTCATTTTCCCTGATAATTAATATTCAAACACCAGCATTTCAATCTTGAAATAATTTCAACATAGAATCTTTTATAAACGGAATGAAAAAGTATTTCAGATACAAATTTAAAATTATTAAATTTATTAATTTATTTTAAACAACAAAATGTCTTCTCTACTATAAAAGATGGCTTTCTAACAAAATACTGGAATTTTTAACCTAAAAATATAAAATCTCAACAAAAAGTGGTTTTCCACGAAACTGATGCATTTTTACCCAGAACAAAAATGAAATTTTAAACCAAGAAAATTTTTTTTTTTACCAAAAAAAGAGAATTTTCAACTAAAAAAGGTTAATCTTAAAAAAATGGAAAAGAGTACATTTTCAGTTAAAAGATAAATTAAAAAAAAAGACTTTTCCATTTAAATTTTTAAATTAACTAAAAATATAACTCTTAAAAAAAATGATTTCTTAATGAAGTGATTCAACCAAATCTTTCAAATAAAATAGTTCAATACTTAAGTAAAGAAGAATAAGTTTTAACCAAAAAGTTGCATTTTCATTAAAAAAATAATTTCCTACCAAAGCAGATAAATTTATAAATCAAGAAGATAAATTTAAAAAAAGTAGTTGAATTTTCTGTCAAAAAAGATTTCACTTGAGTTTTCACGATCAAAATATGAATTTTTAACCAAGAAATGAGTTTCTACGAAAAAAATTGAATTTTCAATCCAAAAAGACGAACTTTCACCCAGAAAGGATGAAATTCCTCTTAAAAGACATGCATTTTTATTAAAAAAAAAAAACAAATCTAAAGAAAAATAGTTGAATTTTCATCCAGAAAAGATTCCAGTTGACTTTCCAAGTTCAAAATATGAACTTTTTACCAAAAATAACTTTCTACGAACAAAATTGAATTTTTCATCCAAAAAGACGAATTTTTTCAACCAAAAGGGAGGAATTCTTAACGAATTATTTGAATTCTCTACAAATAGTTGAATTTTTATCCAAGAAAGATGAAATTTGTACTAAGAGAGATGAATTTTTAATAAAAAAGGACAAATTTTTTTAAAGTTAAAATTTTATCCAGAAAAGCTTTCAGTTTATTTTCTAACCCCAAAATATGAATTTGAAACAAAAAGTAAATTTTCTACGAAATAGTTAAATTTTCAACAAAACATAGAATTTTAAACCAATAGTATGACTTTTTACCAAAATAGTTTTATTGTTTCTACCAAACAATTACATTTTCATCCAAGAAAGATGAAGTTTCTCTTAAAACAGATGAATTTTTAATTTTAAAAAAATTACAAACAAATATTTAAATTTTCATCCAGAAAAGATTTCAGTTCTGTTTTCAACACCAAAATATGAAATTTAAACAAAAAGTAAACTTTCTACAAAATAGTTAAATTTTCAACAAAGCAGCAGAATTTACAACCAAAAAGTATAACTTTTCAACAAAATTGTCGAATTTCAAACCAAACAGTTGCATTTTTATTCAAGAAAGATGAAATATTTATTTTAAAACAGACGAATTAAAAAACGACTTCAAAAAGTATAATTAAATTTTCATCCAAAGAAGATTCCAGCTCACTATTCAACACCAAAATAAGAATTGTAAACTATAAGTTAATTTTCTGCTAAATAGTCGAATTTTTAAAACCAAATAGTATGACTTTTTCACAAGATGGTTGAATTTTCATCAAAACAGTTGCATTGTTCAAGGAAAATGAAAATTGTACTAAAACATGTGATCTTTTAAATCAAAAAGACAAATTTCCAGAAAACGAGTTGAATTTTCATCTAAATGGATTTCAATAGACTTTTCGACAGAAAAAATACGTATTTTAAACTAAAAGTAAATTTTCTAGGAAATAATTGAATTTTCAAAGAATCAGTTGCATTTTTGTCCAAGAAAGATGCAATATTTCTACTTAAAGAAGATGAGCTTTTAAATTTAAAAGACAAATTTTCAGAAGAAGTATATTTCACCCAAAAAAGATTTCAGTTGACATCAGCAACAAAATATGAATTTTAAACAAAAAGTTAAACCTTTTGTTTAACCAAAAGAGTTGCATTTCCAAATAAAAAAAAATAAAAAATTTAACAAAATATGCGAATTTACAAAATGATGCTTCTTTCAGATTTTTTTAATTGGTAAATTTTCAACCAAATAATAAAATTTATAATTAAAAAGATAATCTCCAGGAAAAAATGTTTGTTAATTTGCAAAAATTACGTACATGAGTGAAGGACCCCCTCCCCCCTTCCTTAACAAATGGTCACAAAATTGCTAAAATTAAATACACGAGTCGTGATCTGATACCGGAGAATATTTCAAGTGAAATTTCTAATGCTCAATTCGAGTTTTATTCTAAATATACCTATATTTTGTTTACTTGTCAAAATATATTATATATTTTGAATTTACTTCAACTGATGTTTTTTTCAATTAAGATTTTATGAATTATCATCTTAGTTATTTAGATTTTAGAAATAAAATTAGAGAAGTGAAAAAAGTAACTTACCCAATACTGGAATATATTCCTGTGGAAAGTGGAACTAAAGGATTTCCGGAAACTCGGGAAATATGTTTTTGTTTTTGACACTCAAAGACATGGTTATTTGTATTTTATGCATTTGTGTTATCATATGCAAGTCGCCATTACTTATACGATGCAAAATGTGCTTGCGTAGAAATTCTCTTTGGACATGAGAAACAGTATGGGTTTATGCATTCCTGCATAGGAAAGCAGCACTCGCTTATCATCGTCGCGATAAAATAATAAGTGGAAAGCTTCAGTTTTGTTTTAGCCTATTTAATTCACAGAGTTGCCTTCCATAATGTAGAAAAATACCACCAAAAACATTCGCGATGCAAAAAATTGGTCAAGTAAAATGAAAAAATGATGAGAGTAATTCATTAGGATTATTAGAAAAATTGTTAAATTGTTGTTTTAGAATTCAAATTCTGGATTGAAATTTAAAAAAATTATTTATGAAAGAAATTTTCAAATTATTAGGTAGCATGCGTTTAGTTTTTATATTTGAGGAGAAAAGTAATTTTTAATTTTACAAATAACAAATACTGTATAACTATTCATTTCTTAAGTTTATATGTTCATTTGTTTTTAAGGCTATATAGGTGAAATTTTTCTAAGATTCTTGAAAAAATTAAAACATATTTTTACAGATTTCAGATATGTCTAACAAAATTTCAACCGAAATTTAATTTTCAACAAAACAGTTGAATTCTCAACCAGAGGGATAAATTCTTAACGAAACGTTTGATAAATAATTAATACTTTAATGAAAACAGATTTTAATTTCAGACGAAAACAGTTAAACTCACGTACAATAAGAATTTTCAACAAAATAGTTGAATTATGAACAAACAGAATATTTATTTTAAATTAGTTGTGATTTTAACAAAAAAAAAGAATACTTTCACAACAAAAAGTAAGAATTTCAAAATAAAAGAGACGAATTCCCAAAAAAAGGTATAGTTATATTTTTCGTAAAAAATTAATTTTGACAAACATAACGATTTTTCGACAAAATGGTTAAAGTTTTAACCAAAGAGATGAATTTTCAACCAAAAACATGAATTTTGAAGGAAGTGGTTCCACTTCAACCAAGTGTAATTGAATTTTTAACCCAAAGATATGAATTCTAGACGAAAAGTGTAATAATTTATGGTTCAACTAAAAAAGATTTTAATTATAAATCAAAAAGAATTGAATTCTGCAACAAAAAAAACGTTAATTTACAATGTTGAATTTTCAACCAAAACTGATTAATTTTTAACCTTATCATTGCATTTAAAACCAAAAATAAAATTACTTCAAAAGTAAATGAATTTTCAAACCAAAAAAAAAAAGATATTTCAACTCAAGAGTTTGATTTCTAACTATAAAAGATTTTTCAGTCAAGAAAGAAAACAAATTTCAACTAAAATGATGAATTTTTAACAACAGAACAAATTAATTTTTAACAAAGTAGTAATTTAGGCAATCGAGTAATCCACTTTTAATCTAGTTTCAACCCGGTTCAATCAACTTGTAATCAAAATAATTCGGACTATTTCCAAATAATCCAAGTAATACACTTTTGTGGATTTATTGTTAAAAATTAATTTTATTAACTGAAAATTGAACTATTTCATTTTTGTTCAAAATTGCTCTTCTTCAAGTGAAAATTCATGCATTTAGCTAAAAAACTGTATTTTTCGGTATAAAATTAATTTTCTTTGTTGAAAATTCATGATTTTAGTTGGAAATTCGACTGTTCGAAAATTCAGCTGTTATTAAAAAAAAAATTTTTTGTTGAAAATTAATTTTTGAACTGATAATTCAACTATTCCATTTTTAGCTGAAAATTCATTCTTTAGTTGAAAATTCAACCATTTGGTTGAAAGTTTAACTTAAATATTTGCTTGAAAATTCTTTTTTTAGTTGAAAATTAATTTTTTAACTGAAATTTTCTATATTCCATTTTTTTTAAGTTTATCTTTTTAGGTAATAATTCAACTGCCTTATTTAAAGTTCAACTATTTGTCAATAATTCAGTTTTCTGGTTGAAGATTCTTGATTTCAGTTAAAAATAGTTTCAGTTGGAAAAGTTAATATTTTATTGAAAATTCGTGTTCTGTTTGTTTATTAATTACATTTTGATCAGAATATTGAACTATTTCATTTTTTTGTGAAAATTTGAATTTCTTAGTTGAAAATGCACGTCTTTTGTTGCAAGTTCGTTTTTTTTGTAGAAAATTAAGATTTTTGACTGAAAACTTATCTTTTTTAGTTCAAAATTTAACTATTTGTTTGAAAATTTATGTATTATGTTGAAAACCGTCTTCTTTGGTAGAAAATAATTTTTCTTGGTTGAAAATTCAATTACTTAACTACTCACTTTGTTGAAAATTTATTTTCTTGTTGGGAATGCATAATTTCAGTTGAAAATTTATCTCCTTGGTTGAAAATTCAACTATTATTTGAAAAATTCGTTTTCTGTGTTGAAAAATGATTTTTGAAATTGAAAAATCAACTATTTGATTGAAAATTCGTCTACATTATTGAAAATTAAACAGCTCTTTAGAAAAGTACCCTCTTTGGTTGAAAAGTCAACAATTTTGTTAAAAAGTCATTTTTCTGGTTGAAGATTCTTCACTACAGTTTTACATTCATATTTTTCTTTGGAAGTTTCACTGTGCCATTTTTGGTGGAAAATTCCACTGTTTGGTTGAAAATGCATGTATTTTGTTGGAAATTAAAATTTTTCGGTAAAAAATCAATCTTTTTCGTTAAAAAATGAACTATCTGATTAAAACTGTATGTATTTTGTTGAAAATTCAACAACTTTGTTAAACAATAATCATGTTCGGTTGGAAATTCACATTAGCAGTTTAGGCGGAGCAATCCACTATAATTGCATGTAATCCAGGGTAATCCTATATGAAGGTTCAATTTCTGGAAAAATGAACTAGATATGAAAAAAACGATTTGGTGGGTAAATCTTACCACGGGAAGGTAATTTCTCTTGTAGGCGAAGATAACGCTAAAATTGGGGTAAAGATTGCGCTTTATTTTTGCTGTGCCGGTTTCCCGGTGCAGCAGTCGCCCCAAATTGCAATAATGCTCTCAAAAGCTTTTTTATTTATACCAGAAACTTTTATGCAATAATAATTTCCTTTCATGCAAAACATATTTTTTTTTCTGAAAATTTCTTCTATTTTGAAAATCAGAGCACGTAGAATGCTGAAAGTTCGATGACTGGGTCTCCTACACACACGTAGGGAAAATCAAGTGAAGGCGTACCGAATTGTACGACTGATGCTATTCCCAGTACATCGCATATACTATATATTTAGACGATATTCATCGGCGAAACTTGTAATAGAATGCGTGAAAATTTTCACGACACGGGTATCCCTCAGAATTAGAAGCCAAAACTATCACAGCCCTTACATTTCAAAGATATTTATATAACAATTTCGAGATGAGAATTTCAATCTTCGAAGATATTCAGATTTGCGGTCGTCCAACAGAGGGAAATCTTACTTTCATTCCAGCTTACTTTTATCACCTTTTATCAACTTAAATTAAGTCGATTTCTGACTTGAAACTACATTTTTCGGCTTAAAACATCACCTTGTTGAAATTTTGTTTTTGCTGTATATATATGAAAACTGCAGGCCTTGATCTCATAGAACTATCGACACTTTTTGATACTTTTTTTTAATGATTCAATTATTTTGCTACTATTTTTGAAAAAATTACACTAATGCTACTATTTTCTCAAATTGCTTGCTAATGCAACTATTTTCTTAATCAGCATTTCAAAATATTTTCAAACTCATTTGCATACATTTTTCCTTACATACGAATTGGTTGAAACTTTATATACGGAAGGTTTTGGGGTCACTGATTACGAATTTGTAGTCGAATTTTTGTAATCTTTCAAATTAAAAACGGCTGATCCAGTATGATGGACAAACACTGTAAAAATATGTTTTATGGCTTTAAAATGAGTTCTCGGTGGTATTGTGGGTCGCTGATCACGAACCTCAAGTAAAAAATTTAAAAAATTCAAAATGGCTGATCCAATATTGCGGCTAAAAATTGAAAAAATTGTCCGGTTGCTTCAAAATGGGTTCTCAGAAGGTTTTTGGGTCACTGATTCTGAATCTAAAGACAAACTTCAGAATGGTGGATACAATACTTATTTTTGAATTGTTGTCCACCATATTGGATCCTTCATTGTGAATTTTGCAATTCTTGAAAAACTCTTGAAGTCCCATTCTGGAGTCACGGGCCTTATTTTCAATTTTTTCATTCGCTTTATTGGATCCGCAATTTGAATTCCGAAAATTTTTAAATTTGACTCCAAATTCGTAATCATCGTCCCATAAAAACCCCCAAAGACCTACGTTGAAGCCACAGGACCACTTTTTCTAATTGTCAGCTGCCATACTGGATCCGCCATGTTGAATTTTAGAAATTTTACATCAGATTCGTAATTAGCGACTAAAAAAACTCTCGAAGTCCCATATTGGAGAAAGAGGACTTATTTTAAAATTTTTTATTCGCTATATTGGATCCGCCATTTTGAATTTCTCAAATTTCAAAAACTTGTCTCCATATTCGTATAATCAGCGACCCAAAAAAAAACCCCAAGGACGAATTTTCAACCCATGGGACTAATTTTTTAATTTTTTGGTCGCCATATTGGATCCATTTATATTGGAAATATTTGGTTAAAAAACAAAATGTTTTCAAAGTTTCAAATGAAGTTGAACAATACTTCTAAATTGCATCTTGTTTTTTCAATTTGTTAAAAACTATTTGAAAAATATTTAAAAAACGAGGTCAAACAGGTTTTATGTATCATTTTTTATCAATTTTTTAGTTTAAAATAAAAGAAAACGTTTTCCATATATTCTTTTCATATATTACAGAAACTGTATAACTTTAAATGATCCCAATTTTGCATTTTTCGGCTATCAAAATAATACTTAAACAAAAATGTAAATACGGATACCATTAAACAAATACAATTTTTTTTTTCTTGACATTTGAAAAAATTCCAAGTTGATAAAAACTATTTTTATCTTGGATCTGATTCTATATTATTGTTTATTATTGAAAACTGTACACGCACAAGAAATTCGTAATAATTTTTTAACTCATAGAATAAATACTCAATTCTTCAAAATTTAAACACGTTTAATTCCTCTGTAGTGGCCAAAAGTGATATATATATATATTTTTTTTAATGTTACCTAATATATGGCCGACCCCCTAGATTGGCTGAAATGATATATTCGGCATCTCAGGATTCAAAATTTTAAAATATTTTTAAAATTTTGAGGATTTCATAAGATTTGAAGGAATTTCTAGAATTGAAGAGATTTTCAAAGAAGTCAAAAAATTTCAAGGAGTCTAACAGATTCTAAGGAGTTTTAAAGGGTTTCAACTAATTTCATGGATTTGAAAGGATTTTAGCTGATTTTAGACTATTTATTTTTTAAGTTTATTTGTTCTGACGATTATATAAATATAATTTCCTTAAGATTCTCACGAAAATTCTGAAAGATTTTTTAAGATTTCAGATATTTTTATTCAACATTTCAATAAAAAGTTAATTTTCAACAAAATATTTGAACACACAACCAAAAAGGATTAATTTTCAGGCAGTTGCATTTTTAACAAAAAAGGATTGAATTTTATAAAAAGTGACGAATTTTCTACAAAGCAGTTTAATTTTGTTACCCGAAAATATGAATTCTCAACAAAAAAGTTCAATTTTCAAACAAGTACATTAATTTTCTACCGAAAAGATTAATTTTCTACCGAAAAGATTAATTTTCTACCGAAAAGATTAATTTTCTACCGAAAGGATTAATTTTCTACCGAAAAGATTAATTTTCTACCGAAACACAAAAAAAAAGATTTTCCAACTAAATAGTTAAATTTTTAACTAAAGGAATAAATTGAAAAAAATGTATTTTAAACAAAATAGTTCAACTTTTAAGCAAGTGTTATTAAATTTTCAACCCAAAAAATGGATTGTTCTTTTTTTAAATTAATTTTATTAACTGAAAATTTAACGATTCGATTTTTGGCTTGAAATTAATCTTTCTAATTTGCAAATTCTTGTTTTTTTGTTGAAAATCTATCTTTGTGGCATAAAATCAATCTTCTTATTAAAGAATCTATGATTTTGGTCGAAAATCCAACTTTTTCTTGAAAAATTACTGCACATTGATTTTAAGGGATTTTGAGAGATTTTAAGAAGTTTTATCTGATTTTAGAGGTTTTCAGAGTTTTAAATATTTTTAAAGAAATTTTAAGAGATATTTCTTTCAAGATAATTTACGAGATTTTGATGGATTTTTTATAGGATCTGCAAGAACATTGAAGCTTTAAAAAATGTGATGAATTACGAAGGATTTAAAAAATTTTAGGATATTTCACCGAAGAAATGCTAACAGATTTTAAAATTTCAAGGGATTTCTACGGATTTCATGGGATACTGTGGGGTCTCAGAGGATTTCAAAGATTCAAACATTCTTTAAGAAATTTCAAAAGATTTATATTTAGAAGATTTTAGGATGTCGTATGGGATTTCAAAATACTTCTAAGAATTTCACAAGATCTAAAGGCTTTTAAGAATTTAAAAGGAATTTCATGAATCTATTGTATTTTAAAAGATTACCAGGAATTTTTCATGATTATACACAATTTTAGGACATTGACAAATTTCGAAGGAATTTCAAATGAGATCGTAGAATTTTAGAAGATTTTGAAGATTCCAGTGCATTTTTATTGTATTAGAAAACTTTCAAGGAAGTTCACAATATTTTAGAGAATTAGGGGATTTTAACCAAATTTGAGGGGTTTTATTACCTTTCGGATGGTTTCAACACATTTCAAAGCTTTCGGGATATTTAAAAAAAAGTCTACTTTACTCGATTTTCATGTGATTACTAGGGATTTCAACAGATTCTACGGGGTATTAGAGGATTTATCTGATTTCCGGGATTTGAAAAGATTTTATAGCTTTTCGAAGCTTCTAGAGTATTTAAAAAGATTCCGAAGGATTTTATAGAATTCCGAATATTTCAATTTTAATAGATTAAAAAAAGTTTCATCAGTTTTCAGAGGATGTCGAAATTTTAAATAATCTTGAAGAAATTTTAAGAAATATTACAAATTTCAAGATAATGAATGAAATTTTGAGGGATTTGAAAATAATCCCCGGGATTTCACCTGATCTGAAGGCTTCGAAAAATTTCAAATGAATTTCAAGAATATACTGTATTTTAAAATATTGCGAGGATTTTCATGAGATTCTAAAGGATTTTGCAATATTAGAGGGATTCATAGAATGTAAAAAAATCAAAAGATTCCATAAGATTATGAGAAGTCTCTTTAGATTTAAAGGCATTTCAAAATTTTGAATATTTTAGAGGGATGTCAGAGGATTTCAACAGAACTTAAGGGATTTTATTGAATTTTGCTAGATTTCAAAGGTCTCCAAGAGATTCTAAAGATTTACAAATTTCAAAGATTTTGAAAGAGTATCAACAAATTTTTATAGAATTTTAGGACGTGAATGAAATAAAATGAATAGTGAAATTTAAAAAATTACGAGGATTTTCATGAAATTTCAAAAAAATTGCATGGATGTTGTTGCTATTGATACTATTTTCAATTTTGCAAATAACTCCGTTTTCTGTAGCTAACAGACCGGTATGATGTCAACAGAGTAATATTATTTTATGAGCAAAACCATGATCCGAGGAAGAGTAGGTAAATATAAATTTTTTATTGCAATCCTCAGCTTTATCAGGTGGCGTAAAATACACGATATAAGAAAAGTTTCCTCTAATCTCAAAAAAAGACTCTACTTTCAGTTTGTTTGTATATTGAAAAAGATGGCGAATTTCTGAACAATCAATTTTGTGAATCAAATTTAAAAAAAAAACATTTTTATTTCATGATAAAATTTATTACTAAATGTTTCTAAACATTATTGGTAAGAGAGAAAAATTTCATTGTAAATGATTTTTTAATATTGGGAAATAATTTTGTTTTCAACATTTTGCTACCACTCTATAATTTGTAAACTTTTTCATATTTTTAAAGATATTAGAAAAATGAAATTATCGCGCCGGTGAAGAAAATTATCGATTCTCAAAAATTATTTGAAAAATATTTTAAAACATTTCAAAATGTTTCCAAAATTTTCCAAAAAGAACGCGAAAGATTTTGATGCAATTTTTTAAAGTTTTAGGAAAAATTCAAATCATTTCGAAAGATTTTAAAAAGGTTTAAAAGTTTTGAAAATATTCAAGAAAATTGAATTTCAAGATTTCAAAAAATTTCGAAAAAATGTAGATTTTTGAATATTTGAAAAAAGAAGCTTTTTGAGAGTTCGGAAAGGTTTAAAGAGAATGAAAAAAATCTCTTCAGATTCCTATGAATATTGAACATGATTTTTCATTTCGTAAATTAATTTTAAGAGAATATTTAAAATGATTGTAAAACATTTCAAAAGATTTCCAACATTTTCAAAAAAGAATTTGGAAGATTTTGAGGCAAGTATTTTTTTTCAACTTCTGGTAAATTCGAATAATTATAAAAGATATTCAGAAACTGTAGAAATTTTGAAAAGTTTAATAAAACACTTTTAATCTCAAGATTTTAAGAAATGTCGAGAAAAATTTATATTTTCGAAAATTTCGAAAAAATTAGATTTTTGGGAATTTTTGAAGATTTCAAGAGAACCGAAAGCTAAAAACGAGGTTCCTAGGATAATCTTATGTGATTTTTTTGTTTTGAAAAATAATATTAAGATAATATTTAAAATTATTTAAAAAGATCACAAAAGATTTATAAAATTTTCAAAAAAGAATCTGGAAGTCTCTAAGGTAATTCTTATTTAATGTGAGAAATGTTAGGAAAAATGCGGTAAATTTTAAAGATATATAACTTAATTGGAAGTTTTAAAAGATTACAAAAAAATTCTGAATTTTAGGATTTCAAACAATTTCTAAAACATGTAGGTTTTTGAAAATTTGGAAAACAAAGAAGAATTTTGAAACGTTTTAAGAGAGTCATCAAATTTTCTCTAGATTCCCAAGGAAATTCAAAATGATTTTTAATTTTGAAATATTAATTTTAGGAGAATATTGAAAAAGATTTCAAAAAATAATCTGGAAGATTTTGAGGCAATTCACATTTTTTCTCTAATTTTGGGAAAATTAATGTTCAGATAATATGTAAAAGATTTCAAAATATTTCAAAAATTGTAAAAAAAAGATTCAGGAAGATTTTAAAGCAGTTTTTCTCCTTGTAGCAGAAAATTGGAGTCAATTCAAACGAGTTTTAGAATTTTCAGAAGTTTTCATGAGATTAAAAATATTTTTAAACTTGCCTAGATTTCTGAAAATTTATTAAATATTTCTTAGTTTCTAATTATCAAAAATATTATTAAAAGGTCAATGTTGCTCCTAGGAATTTTATTTACCAGGTACGGAATTCTGCACCAATATAAAAACCCTTCCGTAGTTGTTTCCATTTACGGAGACTTCTATTTTTCTCCTCAGTTGAACTGTTTATCGATTTCTCTCACCCACCTGGGACAAACCTCGATCTGCCTTCAGTGAGACGAAATTCAATTTAATCGCAGGAAATCCGATCAGACATCATATCCGATATCCTTGTCTTCGTCGACGACCAACTCGCGTTAGTTGATTTTTAGTTGATCTCCAGTTTCATGTGCCCAGTTCCATAACTCATCCGAGTTTACTGAGAAACGAGTTGTTTGCACGCGATATGCCAGGGTATTTCAGACTAATGTGTCTTTTATTATCGTTCAAAAAATAATTCCCCAATTAACAGCTTTTATGAATTCCCTAACCGCCTGGTTTGAAATGTAAATTATTTTATATAACACATGCATAAATAGGGCCGTTTCTCATGCCTGCGGAGCGAATCTAAATTTCCCCTTTTCAGGTCATAGGCATGTTGACATACTAGATATATTAGGTCTACAAATTGATTCGGTGCCTTTACTTTGATGCCTTGTAAGTCTTATTGTTAGTTAATCTTGAAATTTTTCCGGTCCTAAAAAACACAACCTAATAGGTGGCGGTTCTGCGGACTGAATCTCAAAAATCGTTAATGGCGTCCGACAAGGGACATTTAGGATACTGCATTCTTTTTGCAATCGAATCTAAAAATGTCCATTGTGAAATCTCTGTAACCACTTTTTGCACGTTTTATGTGTCGCCGCACCTTCTCCTAAGGCTGAACAAATCATTTCGATCGCCTCTGCTGCATTTTTTTCAATGGGAATGCAAAAAGAATGCAGTGTCTGAAATGTTCCTTGTCGGACACCATTGTATGCACTAATGATTTTTGAGGTTAAGTCCGTAGGGCCACCACCTATTATATTGTGTTTTTATACTTAAGGTTCGCTCTTTAAAACTACCTTAGGGCGGAAAAGATTTCAAGTTTGACCAAGAGTTACAAGACATCAAAGTAAAGGCACCGAACTCATTTATAGACCTTTATAACGGTCATTACATTCCTATGAGCTGAAAAGGGGAACTTCAGGTTCGCTTCACAGGCATGATATAAAAAATCTTTACTTTTTTATTTACTTTCAAAATAACTTTGAAAGAACAGCTTTTTTATGACGTTTAATATATTTCATTACTTTGGCAACTGTTTTTTTCATACTCAGATTGCGGTGGCTAGGTTTTTCATGATTCTTTAGTACGACAGGAATCATACTGAACTATTTCAACCGCAAAATCAACTAAAAGCAACACCCCCTCAAAAGTAATCCAAAATTCTATTAAAACATAGGAAATAGGGTGTTTTTTTCACGAAATCTTTTAAATAAAATTTATTTACATACCATATTGAATTCAATATTAAACACTTTGATTTTCTAATATTACACGTCGAAATAGATTGCATTTTCAACAAAATAGTTGAATTTTCAACAAAATGAAGATTTTCTATCAAAAGAGATTGATCTTCAACCCAAAAAAACGAATCTTCAATAAAAATGAAAAATCAATTTTTAACGAAGCAGTTGCATTGACTACCAAATAGTTGAACTTTCAATCAACTATTTTCAGTAAAATAGTTGAACTTTTAACCAATTAGTTGAATTTTCAAGCCAAAAAGACAAATTTTTTCGTAAACAGTTACATTTTCAACAAAAAATTTATTTTTAACCAAGAAAGATGACTTTTCTACTGTAAAAGGTCAATTGGCCATCCAAAATGGCGAATTTTCAAACTGAAAGTAATAGTATTCAACCAAAAACTGATACATTTTTGAGCTAAGACGACGAATTTTTTAGTTGAAAACAGTTGAATTTTCCACCGAAAAAGTTGAATTAAAAAAAAGTTAATTTAAACAAAGTTGTTAAATTTTCAACTAAAAAAGACAGTTTTTGAACGAAAAATGAAATCGTCAAATTTTCAGCTTGAAAAATTAATTTTCAGCAACAAACAACAAAGTTTCAACTATTTGAATTTAGCCAAAAAGATGAATTTTTAGCACGAATAGTGAAATCCTCAATAAAAAGATGAATTAAAAAAAAGAGTTACATTTTCAAACAAGAAGGTTGATTATATGTTATATTATATTATATTATTATTATATTAAATATATTATATATATATATATATATATATATATATATATTATATGTCTGAATCTTAAAAAAAAAATTATTTTCAACAA
>CAKNXH010000208.1:90062-100830 GCA_932178445.1 Andricus quercusramuli | reverse complement strand
TAGTTTAACCGAATCTACACAAAATCAGTTGAATAACTAAGAAATTTAGTTGAACCCAGTCGTCCTTAACGCCAGTCGGTGCAGAAACTCGGAAAGATGATCACATAGCGAAAGGCAAACATTTTATGTACACAAAGGTGAAAAGGTCACTGGAGAAAATCGTGTATGTATAACGTGATAAGCTGAACCCTGGGTGTAGACGCTAGGGGATGGAAAGCTTATTATGTTTGAACAGGGCGTGGGATCTCTATAAGAGCTTTAATTGAAGTCACCCCACACCTTTAAGGTCAGAGAGAGCATAGGTAAAATGACGAGTTTCGCATTCTGCTATTCTTGGTACCTAAATTGTTGACATTGCGTTCCACCCGTCGCGTCCTTTGTTTGTGTCTCGTACGTGTATCGACCCTTGAGGGAACGTACCCATAAAAAGGAAAACAGCCTATAGGGCATTCAAGCGCATCTTGGATGCAAACACTTCAGTCGCTCTTTCACCGTCCTGAGTGTTCCAACAGTCTTCACACCTTCTTTATTGCAGTTTCTATTTTCTTTTCCTTTTTCTCTAAACAGAAAAGAAATTCTTGGGATGTATGCATTGAAGAAGAAGAAAATGTCTATACATATAAATCTTGAATTTTGACTCCTTGAACAAAGTAGAAAAGCACATGAAGAAAAATGGTTTTCAGACCGTTCACACTCAACATCTAGATATTTAGGATTAACTAATGGGCTCAAATAAAGAGCTTCATGTGACTTTGTGAAGCTCTTTGCCTAGGATGATTGCTAGGTAGATTGATCAGCAACCTGGCTCCCTGATCCCCGGCTAGAGCCGAGTGAGTCACGCTTGCCTCGAAAGGGATATGACCTAATGTTATAATAATAATAAATATTCAAGGTTCAACTATAGGACAACTGTCTTCATGTTATAGGTTAAATTCTGTCAATATGAAAAGATATATGCAAGAATGCAACGCAGATCTTTCTTACTTCGAAGGTTTTTTTGAAGAGGAAACAGTACTTTTACTAATCATTTTACTCTAACCAAACCATTTGCAGTATTATTACACTCCAAGTGCCATATAATAACAGCTTCGGGGGTTGCCTCGCACTGGTTTTGTTACTAAATCGGTACCCTCGAAACGTAAACAGTCAGGGCCGCCTGAATCGTTTCCAATTGGAATGCATAATATTGCGCAACATACTCGACTGAGTACTTGCGCACGGCGGCCCTTTCAGGGCGAGAGTCGCAACCATCTCTCGCCCTGCCCACCCTGCCCGCGTTAAAAATCTGTTGTTTTTATTGAAAATTAATTTTCTTAGCTAAAAATGTGATCTTCTTAAAATGAAAATTCATAGATTTTGTTGGAAATTTTCTTTTTTCGATAGAAAATTGATTTTTGTTGTTGAAAATTCATGTTTTTGGTTAAAATTTCTACTTTTTTGTGAAAAATTAATCTACGTTATCGTAAATTGAACAATTTTGTTTAAAAGTCATTTTTTCATTCCAAATTCAACTGCTATATTAAAAGTTCGTTTCCTTGTGTGGAAAATTCGACTATTTTGGTAGAAAATTCATTTCTTACACTGAAAATTCAATTACTTGGTAAAAGTTGAAGTACTTTGTTGAAAATTCATTTTTCTGGTTGAGATTCTTGAGGTTAGTTGATAATAGTTTAATTGGAAGTTTAACTATTTTGTTGGAAAGTCTTTTCCTTTCTGGTTGAAAATTATTTTTTTTCAACTGAAAATTTAACTACTTCATTTTTGCTAAAAATGTGTCTTCCTTAGTTAGAAATTCATCTATTTTGTTAAAGCATAGTTTTTTGGTAGAAAATTAAGATTCTTGCTTAAAAATTCATCTTTTTGGCTGAAAGCTGATTCATTTCGTCGACAATTTGTTTTTCTATTCGAAAATTAATTTATTAAATTGAGAATTGAAATATTCCATTTTTTTATTATAAATTTATCTTTTTAAGTTACAAATTCAACTATTTGATTAAAGTCATGTATTTTATTAAAATTTCGTTCCTGTTTGGTACAAAATTAATTTTCTTGGGTAAAAATGTATTTCTCAACTCTTAAATTAACTATTCCAATTGAAGATTTGTTATTTCAGTTCAAAATTCAAATATTTTTGTGAAAATTCGTTTTTCAATTGTGAAAAATTGACTTTTGAAAATTGGAAATGTAAGTATTCAACTTCTGCTGGAAAATTTATCTCTTTTAGATGAAAATGAAACTATTTGGCTTAAAATTCATCTTTTATTGTCGGAAATTCATATTTTTCGGCAGAAAATTAATCTTCGCGGTTAAAAAAATGTTTAACTTAAAAAGTCAATTATTTGGTTGAAAATTAACCTAATTTGTAGAAAATCCAATAGTTTTGTGGGAAAGACATTTTTTCGTTTAAAAATTCAAACGTTAACAATTGAAAATTCAATTATTAACTATGATCAATTTTGAAATACAGCAAACTCAAATATATAGTTAATTTCTAACTGCTAAAAATTCTAATAATGAAAATTGATTAGGTGCAAATGTAAGAAAATTGAATTTTCAACAGTTCAATTATCAATAGCAAAAAGTTGAATCATCAACTTTTTTAAATTTCAACAGTTGAATTCCCAACTGCTGAAAAATCAAACAGTCAGAATTATATTGCTGAAAATTTAACTAACAAAAGTTCAACTGTTATAATTTCAACTAATTAAAATTATATTGTTGAAATTCAAAAATTGAATTTTCACCACTTCGTCTGTTGAATAATAAAGATAATTTTAAATTATATTTTCAACGGTGGCAAGTTCCATTATTTAAAACTTAAGATAATTGCATTCTCAACTGTTAAAAATTCAATTATCAATTTTCTTCAATTTTCTTCAATTTTCAACTGTGAAAATTTCGACTTATGAAAATTCAACTGTTGAAATTTGAAGAAAATTGAATTTTCAACAGTTAAAAGTCTACTGTTAAAATTGAAAGATAAATGAGAATTGAAGTTTCAGCAGTTGTAAATTAGACTTTTGAAAATTAAAGAAAGTTCGAGTATCAATTTTCAAATATTGAAAATTAGAGAAAATTGAAAAGTCAACTGCTAAAAATTGAAGAAAATTAATGAAAAGTTAAAAATATAAGTTTCAACAGTTTAAAATTGAAGAAAAATCAAATATAAATTTTCTTTAATTTAAAATTTTCGAAAATTAAGTTTTATGTCAGGAACAAGTGTAAAAAATTTTATATTAACATAATTTTACATGAGAATTTAATAAATAAAAATTTTGACCAATAAAAAAAATGTTGAAAACAGTAGGTTTTTGGAAAACTGTTCGTCATTGGCAAAAAATGTTTTGACAAATTAATAGTCATTCAATGAACTCTTAGTAATGTGAAGGTACCACTAATCGTGACGGTCTGAATAATCGTGAAACTTACTAATAATTTTAATATATTGTTAAAAAATATTATCAAAATAACTTTTAATGATGAATCCTATTTATTTTTAGAATTTAAAAGTAGAAAATAGAAATAGCATTTATTCAAATTAAATAAAAAGTAAGAAAATTGGCATCAGAATTACTGGGACTAAGGTCACGATTACTAGAAGGATGTAAAGTTTATGTGAAGTAGGCAAAACGTATATGATTTTTTATTGTATGAATAATTTGAAGTATTCTCACTAACTGCGATATTCATTGCCAGTAAAATTCAGTTTTGAATTACTTTGTTTAGATTACAAATTTTATGTTTCTTCTTTTCTTAAACTCTCCGTGGTATTACATTTTTATCACGATGCAAGTCGTTGCTCTTAAACACGTTCGCGCCAAACTATTTCTCAAGTTATTAAAAGTTTTAGTGGATAGCGCCAGGCGAGAAAATCTCTTGGGAAAGATTATACTTTAATTTGTTAGATCCAGGGTTGGAAAAAAGTTTTTTTAAATATTCTAAATTCCCTTAAGAGCCTCTGAATTTCAATATTATCAAACTTAAATTTCCACAAAAAGATTTTTTAATCTGAACATGGTTTGGGTATAAGCTACATTTGCAAGCCTTCATAAATTGCAAAAATCCGCAATCAGTGGAAAGGTTTTTTTATTTTACGATGCTAATAAATTTTTGATGAAGAAAAAAAATATATATTTGAAGATGAAATAAAAAACAAATATTTTCAAACTGAGTTTTGACCCTCGGGGAGATAAAACCGTCGATGGGGTCATTAGTGAGTCGATATGAACATTCGAAAATTCTGGATAAAGGGTTGCTACCCTTTATTTCGTGGTTGACGGATTTCGTGTAAAGCAGGTCAATCGCTATTTTCGAACTGTGAGAGATATGGCAGACGCCTCTGTACATATTTGCTGATGGTATTTGCAATATGGAAGATCAAACTCGGAGCTCGATTTCCAAGTTTCGTTTCTTGCTGCGTTTACATTTTATTACCATCTGCTTCTTTCCTCTTATTGATAATTCTATCACACTCGCATATACGAAAAAGAATTTTATCGACCGAGATCAAAATTTATTTTTGGTCATCAGTGAGAAAATAAGTCGCTCAAACCTTCCTCTCTCATATTTGCCCTCTCCTACTCCTCGCAGATTTTCTTACTACCCCTCTCCTTCCCTCTCCTGGCTGCTGCCCCTCACCACACTTCAACCTTCACCTTCCCTTCCCTCCCCAACTTTTTTCTGATCTAATTTCCCTTGTCCTCGCTTCACCAACATTTCCAATCACTTCCTCTTACCCTCGTAATGTCCCCACACTTCCCATAGTTTCTAAGCCCTCTATTCCCTTACTTACCCTTCCCCAATTCCCACCACTTTTTCTACTTACCCTACCCTGATTTTCCCTCACGTCCCATACTTGCCTCCACTCCCCTAATTCCCCCTCCCCTCCCTTAATTTCCCCTCACTTCCTCTACATCCCCTCCCCACACTTTAATCATCGCTTCCTCTGCTTTCCCCAACTTCTTTCTTATCTACTTCCTCCTCTCCTCTTTTTCTCCACATGTCCCGTCACTTCCTCTAACCCTAAAATTTCCGCTTACGTTCCCTACTTTCTTACCCCTCACTCCCGTACCTACCATTTTCTCATTTCCCACCACCTTTCCTACTTCCCTTACCCTAACTTTCCCTCACGTCCCCTACTGCTCCTACCTTCATTTCCCCTTACTTTTCCTCAAACCTTCTCCTTATTTCCCCTATTTAGCTTCCTTAATTTCCCACACTACCCCTACTTCTCCTAACCTCCTCTAATCATTCTTCCCACACTTCAACCATCGCTTCCCGTCCCTTCCCGAACTTCTTTCTCATCTACTTCTCCCTCTCTTCACTTTCTCCTCATTCCCCATCACTTCCTGTACTCCCTAATTTCCCTTCACTCCTCATAGTTTTTCACCGCTCTATTCCTCTACGTAACCATCACTCATTTCCCACCACTTCTCCTCCTTCCCCTACCCTCATTTTCCCTCACGTCCCCTATTTCCCCACCCTTCATTTTCGCTTCTTCCCCTCATCCCCTGCCTTCATTTTCCCTCAATTACCCTACTTTCTCTCCCTACAATCTATCCATCGCTTCCCCATACTTTCCTACGTTTCCCATCATTTCCTTTACAACATTTTTACTACGGAACTTTGAAAATTGAATCAATACGAATTTATTTTAAAACTGAAAAATGGTGTAGGAACCAAGAGTTGTGGTATTAAATTTTCGTTTTACTCAAACCGTTAAAAATGTCTATTATTTTAAGTAAATTAAAATCGTTTCAAATTAATAATTTTTAAATTGTTAATTTTAATCTATTTTGATTTTCAACACTATTTTTAACTTTTTAAATTCAAATCATTCAATGTTTAGCAGTTCATTCAGGATTATTATTCATTCTTAAAATTTCTCAATCAAATATTTTTTAATTTTAAATGATTCACTTTTTTTCATAATAAAATTTTGACAATTTTAGGATATTAAACCGTTTAAATGTTTGAATTTGCACAATTTTAAGCCTCTCAATTGCGAAATAGTTTCTTTTTTTAAAGTTGAGTTTGAAAATTTTGATATTTTGGGAATTTTTGAATTTTTAGGGCTTGAATTTGAGATACTGTTTCCTCCATTTTTCATTGTTTTGAATTTATTCTGAAAGCACTGAATTCAAAAATGTACAATGACAAATCCTTTTAACTGAAAATTTCGAAGTTTTGAAAAATCACACCAAAAAATTTTCGAATTTAAGCTTTTGAAGCAAAAATATTTTTGTTTCAAGACCTCAAAGATTGAACTGTTTCAGAATTGCGCATTCAAAACTACAGTTTCTGATTTAAATTATAGAAATTTTAACGATGATAAATTATATTATCAGTAAGTATCATATCATGTAGTATCAAGTGATATTCAAAGTGACTGGATATATTTTTTTTACTAAAAAATGTGATTTCTATCAAAAAATCAATGTTATTTTCATTCTTTTACATTTAACAATGTTAAATATTATCAACTTTTTAAATTTAGTTATTAGAAAAACGTTGAAACTAAATTAGGATTCTGAAACTGAATCGCTAGAAAAATCAATTTTCAAACTGTGCATCACGATTTTTAAAATTCAATTATTTCAATCTAAAGTGCAAAATTAATAACTTAGTAAAAATTTAAATAATTGAATTATCAATTAAAACTTTAAAATTAAATTATTTGATAATATGATAATCACTTAATAATAATATATTCATGAATATTAATTAATTATTATTTGATTTTTTAATGTACGAATTTTTTTAATTCTATGAATTATTTTTAGCTAAAGACCCACTTGATATTTTCCCTTAATTAAAAAAAAAATCTATTGGTTCTGATAAAACTTTCATTGATAATAAAGTATGGCTAAGGAGTAATCGAAAGATCATTAACTGTGTAATTCGAGAACATAATTTAAGGATTTCTGACACCATTTCACTTTTAAAGCGTAGTTATACCTTCGGATAACCAATCAACTCTTACGAGTTTGGAGTTGAGCTGGGCTTAAAACCTAACCATCTGTGGTTTAATCGCCTCTAAAACAAATAATCGAATAGCGTACTTGAATTTATAATGAAAAAAAAATATTTTGCTAAATTTTCCCTTAAGTCTGGAAAATTACACTAAATTGCGGAGCTGTTGGCCCTGCAGACAAAAAAGTTTTATCTTCTGCTGTTTCCAAAATTGCCATATTTTTTATACAACAATTTTTTTTATCGTTTTTTGACTTCAACTCGCCGTAATTTAGCTGATTCTTGGTAGTTTTAAACTGAATTTACAGAAAATATTCTTAATGTTTTACGATTGCCGGGCTAAAAAACAAATTAACCTTTTTATTTAAACGAAATTGATGAATTTTTATTTAAAACTTTGCATAAATCATGTATTCATATCTTTAAACTCCCGAGGAGTTGAGCAAATTTTGAGCAACAAAAAACTTCCAGCAAGAAAGTTGTTCAGAAAGGTATAAATATATTTTCTCCGGAAATAATTATTCAAAATTATTCTCGCTAGAAGTTTTTTGAAGCTAAAAGTTCACTCGACTCACATTGTGCTTGAAGATATGGATGCATTATTTATGCAATATTCTAGGCAAAAATTCATAACTTTTCTTGAATATGAATGTTCATATATTATTTGCTTAACCAGTTGAAGAACAGCATTAACAATACTTTCTGTAAATTTCATTCAATAATTCTAATAATCGGCTGTATTACGGCCAGTTGAAGTAAAAAACAAACTTGTTTATTCAAAAAACGGAAAAAAATAATATTTTTTTGTTCAGAGAAAAAGATGTGCAATTAAATTTTCTATAATAATATATACTTTCAAAATTGAAATTTGAAACTGCTGTACATTTCCCGCAGACTTTTTAAAAATTCCCTTACAAATTTCATTAAAAAATTTCCCTCCTATGGTAATGGCTTTTGAGAAAATTTATATTGTTCCTAAGAAAATAGAGTTAATATGTACAAAAAATAGATATATCATATGTATATTGTATAATCAAAACCAAGAATTCAATCCTTGTTTTTCGTCTTTTGTTAGCAAATTAAATGCTTTAACGATTTTTATATTTTTAACATAAAAATATGTAATGCCACTTTAAAAATGATACAGAATTTTTCAAATACATTCCAATACTCTCTGCTGACACAAATTCGCTAAAAAATGTCACATCTCTGGAAAATAAAAAATATAAATGCAGTAATATCAAATATATTTGATATTAACGCAAAAAAGTGTCCGATTTAGGAATGTATGTAATATGTGTTTCTTATACTTATATTTTACCTCTTTTAAATTAAGAAGTAAATAAATTAAAAAATAACCAATTTAATCTGCTTACTAGCATATTTTCAAATTAAATTTGCATGGTGAATGAATATTAATCTCTTTAAATTTGATTGAATCTCAGCTTTCGCGTGAAGTTGGGGATCTGAAGAGGATTTAAAATTTTGCTTGAGCGACATTTATTTTCAAAAAGTTCCACATATTATAATTTTAAAAATATCATGTATTCAAACGAATGGTTAATAATAATAAAGCTATTAATACATTTGAAACCAAGTAACGAAATTAGATTTTTCAATGTTTAATGCATAGATTATTATAGCTTTTTTTTAAACATTCATTTATTTTTAATTAAAAACTCACCTTTTTACTAGAAAAGTAATCTTTCTTGGTTGAAAACAAAACTATTTCATTAAAAATTTATGTATTTTTTTTAAAAAGTTCTTATTTTTTGGTGAAAAATTAATTTTCCGTATCGAAAATTCGTTTTTTCTTTGACAAAAATTAATGTTTTGAACTGAAAATTGAATTATTTTGTTGATTATTCAACTGATTGGTTGAAAATGAAGTTTTTCGTTATAAATTCATATTTTTGGATTGAGAGTTCAACTGGTTTCTAGAAAATTCAACACTCTGGTAGAAAATTCAACTATTTGATGCAAAATTAAAATGTCTTGTAGAAAATTCGTTTTTTTATCAAAAATTATTTCTTAAAAATGAAAATTTATCTGCTCAATTTGTATTTAATAATTCATCTGTTTTACTTTAAAAATTTTTCTATTTAGTTAAAAAATTTCAGAAATTAGCATCACATACATTTTTCAAACTATATAGTTGAAAATTCGTTTAATTTGTTGAAAATTTGTCTATTTGTTAGAAAAGCCATCTTGTTGGCTGAAGATTAATAATTTTAGCTGAAAATGTTTTTTTTTTTTTGGTTTTGATTCAGAATTCTACTATTTCATTGCAAATTTATTTATTTCATTAAAAATGCAACTATTTTGTTAAATACTTATCATTTTTGGTAAAAATCAACAATTTGCTGAAAGTTGTACTGCTGTTGCTAAAAATTTATCTTTTTGGTTGAAGATTTATCTCCTCATTGGAAAATTGAACTATTCCGTTGAAAATGCGTTTCTTTTTTACTTTAAAATTAACTTTTTTCAACTGAAAATTGAACTATTTTAGAATTTTATTTGAAAAGTCGTATATTATATTGGAAGTTCATGTTTTTTAGTAGAAAGTTTATCTTCTCAGTTAAAAATTCATCTTTCCCGTTGAAAATTCATCTCTTTGATTTAAACTTGAACTATTTTTTGGAATACATATTCGTCTTTTTTATTGCATTTAACTGTTCTTGATTTGAATTTGAATATTTTTGGTTGAAATTTCATCAAGTACACTTTTCGTGCAGGATTAATTTTTTTGGTTTGAAAATGCAACTACGTGGTTGAAAATTGAACTACTTGATTAAAAATAATTTTGTTTTGAAGATTCGTCATTTTGGTTAAAAATTCATCTTTATAGTGGAAAATTTAACCAGTTTTTTAACTAAAAATATAAACATTCCATTATTGGTTGAAAATTTATATTTTCAATTGAAAATTGACCTTTTCTATTTAAAAATTTAACCATTTGGTGAAAATTCATGTATTTTGTTGAAGATTCAACTATTTTCTTGAAAATTGTTTTTTTTTTTGTAGAAAATTAATCTTGTTTTTTCGAAAATTCACCTTTTTGGCTGTGGATTCTGCTATTTTGTTAAAAACCCGTCTTTTTTGGTTCAATTCAACTGGAAGAAAAATTAATTTTTCTTTTGTTTAAAATTAAATATTAAACTGAAAATGTAAACATTTGATCTTTTTTAGTTGAAAACTTATCCTGTTTATTTGAAAACTTATCTTGTTTAGTTGAAAACTTATCTTGTTTAGTTGATAACTTATCTTGTTTAGTTAAAAATGTAATAATTTAAATAGAAAATTCAAATATTTTGTTATCAATTGAACTATTTATTTGAAAAATTAACTACTTCATAGAAAATTAACTTTTTTGTTCATGATCCATAGTTTCGGGTGGAAAATCAAACTTTTCAGTGTAAAATTTATGTATCCAGTTGAATATTCGTCTTTTTAAGCAGAAGAAAACTTTTTTCATCAATTAATTTATCAAACTGAAAATGTATCTATTCCATTTCTTGTTGAAAACTTATTTTTTTTTTTGAAAATTCATCTCTCTTGATTAGGAATTACATTTTTGGTGAAAATTCATCTTTTTTGTTTAAAAACTGAACTTTACTCGGTTAAAAATTCAACGGTCTTGTTAAAGATTTTATCATTTATTTGAAAATTCAACTATTTTTTGAAAATTTTCTTTGTGGTCGATAATTCTCTTCACAATAGAACAACTCATTAAAAACGCGAAAAAACGCAGTATAAACGTGAATTCCGTGTATAGCCAAAGGCCTCGTTACTTTCG
>CAKNXH010000208.1:72586-89662 GCA_932178445.1 Andricus quercusramuli | reverse complement strand
TCCCAAAATTGGTAACGAGGTTGATGGATGATCCCTTAGCTATATTTGAGCTGTATATCCACTATACTTAATTCAAATATACATGAAGTATGGGGTCGTCTTATTTACCATACTTTTACTGTACTCTCTGAGAGATAACACCCATACGATTTCCCAGATGTTTTCCTAGACAAATCCCATACCAGTTTTTTTTCACCCGGGAAAGTATTTTTAAAATGTTTTTGGGTGAAAGATGAATGAGAATCGATTGTAGCAAACTTTCGAAAGTAGATTAATCGCTAAGGGTTGATTGCGCGACTTGTCGGCCTTTTTGATGAGTGATTGAGTGAAAGAAGTGTTTCCTCGTATTTATTGGATAAAACCGAAACGAGTGCAGCAGTGTCTGCCGTTTCGGTTCCAGCTGTGCACTGACCCGATTTTCAGTCCCTGGCTACCATGACGCGCATACTGTGACGTCATCTTTATTCTGACGTCATAGCAACCCTCTTTCCGTATAACCATTGAGCGTCCTCGACTAGCTCTCACGACGAAGCTTAATGGCCGTGTCCTGTCTCATTCATGCGAATATTCCTTATCCTTGTCTTGTCTTCCAGTCTTGTTCCACTTTCCTCTGAAAACAGATCAATATCCTGAAATGCAGGAGTATTTCATACGATTATACCTATGCTTGCGAGCAAACATCCCATGATAAAGGGTCGATTAAATTTGACAAATTTCTCCTTCAGGAAAAATATTATCCTATAATAATGCTTCTCTAAAAAATAGGCGTGTCACGAAAATCTCGAAAACATTGTTGTCGCTTTTCCTCAATGCTTATTGATCTCGATTGGGTAATTTGAAAAACTCGAAGCAAAGAATGTAGCCAAATAATTAGCCAAATGATTTTTTGTTACAAAAATTGTGTGAATTATTCACACAATTTTTGTAGCAAAAAATGGTCAAAGTTTCAATTTTTACATGTATTTTAAAAGAAAAATGCTTATTTTAGTGAAAAGTTTTTTTTTCTTCTAAACTTCTTGTTAGATTTTGCTGAAAGTTACACATTTTGTCTATCAGTCTTACCGAAAGAAAAGGTTCATTTCTAAGATCTAGAAAGATCAACAGTTTTGGGGTATACAGCATGTTATGGGGGTGTTTTCATACTCTAAACATCCTAGTATGGAAATCATCATTTCTTAGTAACTAAAGTCACTGGGTTGTTTTATCATCCCTTGAATATTTAATCCGGAATATCGACATTTCCTAATGACTAAAATCACAAAAAGTTTTCTGATTAATCTCTGAGGATAGGAATCACAATAAAGTAAATAGGCAAGGTGTAGCACGACAAGGATGTCTTTGAATTTTTCTAGAGGGTTGCTTAATCATCCCTTATTTACACTGTAAAAAAAAAGTATCATATCAAGGCCAGTTTTCGGTACTGAAACAGTCCTCCAAAAATATAGTCTCGGGTGGCTCCATTCTAATGCCACTTTATTTTGATGCCACTAAACGACGTTTTAGTACTACTTTTTTGGATCAAAACAGGACTGAAGTGAGATCAAATTTCAATGACGTTACGTAGCACATGGAAACGTCAAACGTCCGTGAACTGTCACTGTACTTCGTTCGGGTTGTTTCGATGGTTATATAGCCTTATGGCAAAAAGCTTTGATTCAGAAAAATGTTACGGTCAAAGCTAGCCAGTTCGTTCACACTAAGCATTTTTTGAACGAAGACATTCTCCACGATAAAATCCTGAAAGGACCCGATGGCGCTATTTTGCGAAAGGTAAGTGATTTGTATTTAATGTAAAACTGAAATCAAAATTAAAAAATAAAACAAAAGTCAATTCATTCTTCTTCAATAAACTGTATTTATTAGGGATTTTCACTCAGTACTATTTTAAAAAAGTAACATTAATTTAAGATTTTGGTCGCATGAATTGTTAAAGAAGAAAAATTGAGGTTAGTATCATAAATTTTCTAGCCTTCTAATTTAATCCTGAAATTAATGTCACTTTTTCTGTATTCTACTCAAATAAGACATTGACTAAATTTACTTGGCACATATTTTCTATTCCGAAAATTACTAAAAATATGAATAAATTGTGTTTGTTGTTGCACGTGCTGACGGGAAAACAAACCGATTTTTGTTTTAAATGAGTAGTAAGTGAAAATACCTAATAATACAGTTTATTGAATAAAAAAAATTTACTTTGGTTTTATTTGTAACTTTTCATTCCGATTTTACAGTAAATATATAATTATTTAACTTTAACAAAATAGTTCCATCGGATGCTTTTAGGATTTTCTCGTGGAGAATGTCTTCCTTTAAAAAATGATTACTGTAAACGAACTGCCCAGCTTTCACGGTAAAATTTTTCAGAATTAAAGCTTTTTGCCATAAAGCTTTAATAGCTGGGTCTTTCAAAATGTTGGAAAAATTAATTTTTTTCATATTCGGGATCTTCGGGTATCTCCAAATTCACTTTTGTAACTCGATGTGCACCTCGGAACGATGCACATCGCCATAATTAATTCGATAAACATAACAACACTAGTGGAAAACTCCACCAGGCCGTTTTCACAATCATCGTTTAATGTACATATTACATTACAGGTAAAATTTGGTCAAAAATTGAAAAAGAGGAACTGCGTTGATTGCAAATCCGCACTAATTTATTCTGCAAGCGACGAAAGTTTAGGTCAAATCCAAACTAATCATCCAGTGGCAAAATTAAGCAAGTTAGATCGCAATTACAATCTCCAGTACCCGAATTTAAATTCTTTGATTTTATAAAATCAATCGAAAACTCATTTTCTCTGCATTGCAAGCAAAGTCTTGTTTTTTACTTAGTCTTGAATGATTTGTCTAAACTCAAGTTTTACTTTTCTTGTGCAGAACACGGGAAAGAAGTTTTGATCTACACTTTTCACTTATATTTGCAGAATAGAATGCGACATTTTTCTAAAATTTCTTTAGCTGATTCCTAAAAAGGCTAATATGCAGGAAAAGAAATTAGCGATATTAGCTGAAACCTAATTCTAATTCGTAATTTATTAAAGACATCGAAAAATAACTTTCGATTAACTTGAGTGTTGCCAAAGATGAAAATATTCGTTAACGGTATTCCTTTAAGAGTGGCCTATACAAATTAGAGGTGTGCAGTCGTTTATTCGAATTTGTAATACAAATTTAGACACGGCTGGAAAGTTGGATTCTTTGAAATAGAAAACATTTTTAATGTACATCAAACAGGTTTGACGTCCTTAAGCTATTAAAATTTCTAAATCAAAGTAACTTCTTTTTTTCTAAAAAAAATGACTGCAAAACTCAAGTCTAATATTTGAAATTCAACTTATTTGAACAAATCGAATTTCGAAGATTCGACTTGAATTTTGAATCCATTTTTTACAATAAAAAAGTTGTTTTTATTTTAAAAATTGAAGGAAATCAAGGCGGTTCGATGTACAGTTAAATTTGTCTCTATTTCGAAAAAACAAATATTCTAAGAATTCTTGAATTTGTATTAAAAATTCGAATAAACGACTGCACGGCTCTAATAAAAATGCTAAAATATTTTAGCTTGGTTAGAAAGTCTATTTGATTTTAAAAGTTTGACGTTTGAGATTTCGTTATTTGTAATAGAAAATATTTTATAATGTATCATATTTCTTGTTTGTAATGTAAAGATATAATAATTATATTATATGGGTTATTCTCCACGCAGAGGGCACTATCGAAAAAACTAAATTGAAAAAAAACAACATTTTTTCAGACCTTTGAAAAGCCATCCGGGTATTTCCAATTTCAGTCCTTAACCCTACTTGCCCAAGGAAGATGTGATTTGAACACCTAGATTACCAGGATTAACCATTCAAACAGTAAGACCTTGGGAAGGACATCCACCTCATTACTTTTCAATTATTGCATTATGAATTTTTCAATACTGAATAATAACTCAAAATGACGTTATAAATTTTTGTAACTTTTACAATTCAAAAATTAATTCTATGCATCATTTTCGATTTAACCGTTATCTTATATTCATATAAGTAAATATTTATTATATTTATTAGTATTTAATAATTATATATTTATTCTCCAGTTTCCTATTTTTTAAATAGTGCTACCTTTCTCCCCCTTTCTATTTTCTCTAGCACATTTCAAAAGTAGAAGAAAATTTAAACAATGAAGAATTCTCATAAGCATGAACTTGAAAGCAATTAAAACAATACTCCGTGTGCATCATTTTAGTTCTCTAGTACGTACCATTCTGCAATCTGAAGTTAGCAAAGTAAAATAGTACGAACGATGGCATCAAAACAAGACGATTTGGTATTATCACAGGACGCTAAAAAAGTGATGCTCAATTCAATTGGAACCATAGTTTTTACAGTGTGGAGAAGCAGAGAAATGAACCTTTCGTAAGGAGTAAATCACCAAGGATCAGGCCTACAATATCGCTTTAAAACATACATATAGGAAGTTTCCTTCAGGAGGACTGCATTTTAATTTATTTTCAGGGTAGTTCAATCATGCCTTAAATATTGAAACGAAGAAATGGATATTTTATACAAAGTCTAATGCAAAACATGTTTAAAAACGCTACCTGTATATGTTTTAAAGTGATTTTGTTAATCAATGTACTAATAAAAAAATCTCTAATGCTCTAATCCGTATAAAATATCGATTCCCTTGTTTTAATAATTAGGGGATCATTAGATGACCCTGAAAATAAATCATAATGCAAATCCTGATAAAAAACGCTACCTGCATATTTTTCAAAGTGATTTTGTTGATCAATGTATAATTAAAAAAATCTATGGTGCTTTAATCCTATAAAATATTGATCCCCTCGTTTCTATTTTTAAGGGATGTTTAAACTACCCTCACAATAAATTCAAACGCTGATCTTGCAAAGAAATGCTTCCTGTGTATGTTTTAAAGTGATTTTGTTGATCAATAATGTATTATTAAAAAAATCTCTGGTGCTTCATCCCGTTTAAAATATTGACTTCCTTGGCTCAATAATTAGGGGGGTGATTAGATCACCCTGACAATAAATTCTAATACAAATACTGCTAAAAGGCGCTTCCTATGTATTTTTAAAGTAATTTTGTTGATCAATGTATAATTTAAAAAATCTCTGGTGCTTTATCTCGTATAAATTATCGATTTCCTTGTTTCTATAATTGAAGGATGATTAAACAACCCTAACAATAAATTATCATGCAAAACCTGTTAAAATACGCTTCCTATATATGCTTCAAAGTGATTTTGTTAATCAATGTATTGATAAAAAAAATCTCTGGTGCTTTAATGCGTATAAAATATCGATTTCCTTGTTTCAATAATTAGGGGATGATTAGATGACTCTGAAAATAAATTCGAATGCAAATCCTTCTAAAAAGCCGCTACCTGTATGGGTTTTAAAGTGATTTTGTTGATCAATAATATGTTAATAAAAATATATGTGGTGGGTTATCCCGTATAAAATATCGATTTCTTCATTTCAATAATTAAGGGATGATTAAACTACCCTGAAAATAAATTTTAATGCAAGTCCTCCTAAAGGACACTTCCTATATGTATGTTTTAAAGTGATATTGAAGGCCTGATATTTGGTGATTTATTCCTTACGAAAAGTTAATTTCTCTGCTTCTCTAAATAAGGGATGATTAAGCAACCCTCTAGAAAAATTCAAAGACATCCTTATCGTTCTATACCTTCCCTATTTACTTTACTATGATTCCTATCCTCATAGATTAATCACAAAACTTTTTGTGATTTTAGTCATTAAGAAATGTCGATATTCCGGATTGAATATTCAAGGGATGTAAAGCAACCCTTGAAGTAAATGCACATATATAACATCCGTGCTATGCACGATTCCTTTATTAATTTGAAAGCGATTCCATATCCTAGCAGTTAATAAAAAATCTCCAGTGACTTTAGTTACTAAGAAATGATGATTTCCATACTTGGATGATTAAAGTATGAAAAACCCCCATAACATGCTGTACACCCAAAAAACCGTTAATCTCTCTAGATCTTAGAAATGAACCTTTTGTTTCGGTGAGACTGATAGTCAAAATGTGGAACTTTTAGCAAAACCTAACAAAGAGTTTAGGAGAAAAAAACTTTTCATTAAAATAAGCATTTTTCTATTAAAATATATATGAAAATTGAAACTTTGACCATTTTTTGTTAACAAATTGTCCATTTTCCTTACTTTTTTTCGGATTATTGATTAGCAGGTTCGAAAATACAAAAAAAAATTAGATTCAGAATTTTTCACAAAAAGCCATGTGCTGTACATTTGGTGCGGGGTCCTTTGTGTGCATAATAAAACTGACAAAAATGAATAATTTGCTAATGTAAAATTGGTATATTTTACCAAAGCCAGAATAATTCAGTAGAATTAGAAATTTGTATTTGACATAAGCCAAAGTAACTTTATTGTCAAATGTTAATCAAAAGTTGTATTTTGGCATCAGGTGATAAATGACATTTTGAATTTTTTAAGGAATTTTCTACTTAATAGTTAAATTTCCAACCAAAAAGGTGAATTAATCACCAAGAAGATTAATATTCTACCATAAAAGAAAAAGTTTCAACAAAAGGTAGAAATTTCCAAAGCTGAATTTTCAACTCTAGAAGATGAATGTCAAACGAAACATGCAATAGTTAAATTTTCATTAAAAAAAAATTCATTTTCAAACAAAAAAATGAATTTCCAACAAAATAGCCAAATTTTCAAACAAGGAGATGAATTTTCTACCAAAAAAGCAAATTTTCAAGAAAATAGTGGAATTTTCAACAAACAGATGAATTTTGAAGAGGGGAGATTAAGTTCCTATCATAAAAGATAAATTTTCAACCAAAAATGGAGAATTTAAATTTTCAACATCATAGATGAATTTCCAACAAAATCGTTAAATTTTCAAACAAACAGATGAATTTTCAACCAATAGGATTAGACGTCTATAAAAAAAAATTAGAAAAAAATGGAATAGTTAAATTTAAAGTAGGAAAAATTAATTTTCAATAGATAAAAACACATTTTGAATCAATGAAATGAATTTTCAACCAAAAACATGATTTCACCAAAATACATGAATTTTCATCCAAGTTTGGAACTTGAAAAAGAATTTCCAACCTAATAGTTCAATTTTCGATTGAAGAAATTAGTTTTCAATCAAAAAGGTGAATTAGTCACCAAGAAGATTAATATTTTACCACATAAGACAAAGTTTGAACAAAAGACAAAAATTTTCAACCAAATAGATTAATTTTCAACGGAAGTAGATAAATGTTAAACCAAACATGAAATACTTGAATTTTCAATTACAAAATTAGCTTAAAACAACAAATTCTCAATATATTATTATTATTAGAGAATCCAGGTGTAAAGAGAAGCAAACATTGTTTATAGAACAAGTAAAAATTTACCGTTTGTGGTGTTGGTTTTCAAACCAACAATAACAGAAAATGTGGTAAATGGATTCTTATGAAAAAATTGAATCAAATTCAAATAGTCGAATTTAACTCTACTTTGATGAATGCGAATAGTTTATCTGGAAATACCTTGGAAATTAAAATTTTTTAAATGTTAAAAAAATATTAGAAATACGGTTTCGGAATTTGAACGGTTTCAAAAGAATAACAAACTTGTCCGAAGATTCCTGGAAAAATGTTAGAAGATTTTTTATTTTCGAACATTAATTTTAAGAGAATTCTTATAGCATTACGAAAGATTTCCGAAATTATAAAGAAATCTGGAAGATTGTAAAGCTCTTTTATGAATAATTCGATTTCAGAATTTTAAAAGTTCTGAAGAGATTACGAACATTTAAAAATTTGAAAAATTTCCGAAAATTTAATAAATATTTTGTCCTAAATATCTTTTGAAGTGCTTCCACTTTTTCCTAAAATTTGGTAAAATCCTATAAAATAAAAAAATTCTTCCCGACATATCTGTAATCTTCAAAAGTCTGTTTACATTTCCTCAAGAAACCTAGGAAAATCATATTTATATAAACTTAAAGAAAATTAACTTGAAGAATAAACAGTCTGGACAAATTTTTTGGCTTGGAAAAATTTTTTGTTCGAAAGGTTGTCTCTTTTGGTGAAATTTTTTTTTTTTTTAGTCAAAACTGCAACTGCTTATTTGAAAATTAATCTATTTTAGTTGAGAATTCAACTATTCTGTTCAAAATGCGTCTTTTTTGGATAAATTCAACTCGTTTTTATTGAAAATTCAAATCTGTTTTAGTTGATATATCAACCTATTACATTTTGCGTTGCAAATTTATTTCTTTTGATTGAAAATTCAACTATTTCGTTAAAAATTCACTTCTTTGGTTCATCATTCATTTTAGTTTAATATTCTTTCATTGGATAGAAAATGTAACTATTTTGTTAAGTATTCATCTTTTTTGGTAGAAAAATAATCTTTTTGGTTGAAAATTTCTCGTTTTGGTTTAGGATTAAACTATTTGGCTGAAAATTCATTTTTTCTTTCTGAATTGAACTGTTTTTGATATAAAATAAAATTTTTTGAACGAAATATCAACTGTTGCATTTTTTCTTGACAATCTTTTTTTTTCCTTCAATATTTAAGTACTGGATAAAAGTTGAACCACTTTATTAAAAGTTCATTTTTTTAGTTGAAAATTTGTCTTTTTGGTACAAAATTAATCTTCTTCATGCAAAGTTCATCTATTTGGTAGAAAATTAACTGCTTTGTTGAAAATTTTAATTTTTTACCTAATTAGTTTAATTTTTTGGTGGAAAATTCATCTGTTTGGGAAACATTTAATCTTTCTTAGTTGAAAATGCAATTGATTGAAAAGTAATCTTCTTGTTTGAGGATTCAACTATTTTGTTGAACTTTTAAAATATAAAGTAAACTGTTCCTTTATTTAGAATCGAAATCTTTTTTGATTAAAATATCATTTATATATGCAATTTTTCGTTGAAAGTTCATACTTTTTGGTTGAAAAGTGAATTATTTGGTTAAAAATTAACTTTCTCATTGAAATTTTTGTTCGATATATCTGAAATGTTCAAAAATGTTTTTTAATGTTCTGCAGAATCTTAGGAGAATTGTGTTTATAAAACCTCAAAAACAAATAAACCTGAAAAATAAATACTTATTCAAAATTTTTATTTTATGTGAAAAATTATTTTTCCCCTCAAATCGAAAAAATGAGCGTAACACGCGATCGATGATCCTAGTTTAATAAAAGATAAGTGGTGAAACAATTTGTCAGGCTGTGCAAAGCATGGTTAATATAAAAGTCGAATAAATTTTAATGTTATATTATATAAAAAGTTAATGGCACATCCTTTAGAAATAGGAATTCCCATATGAGTGTTCTCAACCCCATTATTGTGAATCTTTTTCAAGAGAAAGAACCATCACTATACTACCCTTGTGTAATGAAAGCCCTCCTCTTTATCATCAGGTCAAAGTATTTCCATAAAAATAAAAGTGTGGAATTTATAAAATTATTCATCACTTATCCAACAGACCTCGTTATATATAAGTTTACGATCTTGCGTCACAGCTATATACAATATGTTGCTTGATAAAGGAAAACGTCATGGGCAGCAGATAATGTGAATAGCAAATACTTAAATAAAGAGCCCATTTAAAAAAAAAATGATATTCACGTCCCAGGAATTCTGGTTTACTTTTAGATGACAGGGAAGAGAGAGAATTGGCAAATATAATTTACAATGTTTATATGGAAATTTGCAACAAGAAAAATTATATAACGAAGGTAATTTCCTATACACACTAAATGCCCGTTGGTCAATTTCATCCGGAAATTGGATCAGAATGGTATGCAACGCTTCATACAGATTTCGTATTTTTCATTCGATAATCAAATTGTAGCAGTTATTAAGGTTCTTCAAACAAGTCGATTTTCAGAATAAGACAAAATACGGTTACATGGATGAATTTTTTGATGTAATATTTTTACCTCATAATCTTAAAGCTTATACATGTGGACGACTAGAGCCCTTTTTTTGAAAAATTGTCGTTTTGTTGTTTTTTTTTTGTTAATTGAAAATATGCTGAATTTTCTGCGCCTGGAAATAAGCAATGTGCCACTGGGAGTGTACCAACAGTGAGCCGAAGATAGGCGCTCACTGTTTTAAAATAAGTTTCAATTAAAAAAAAAAAAAAAAAAAAGCTAGACCATTTTGCGAAAATAGGTTTCGGTCGTGGACGGGAGTAGGGGATGTGATGAGAGATAAAGGGAGGGAAATAGGGGAAGTAAGGGAAAATGAGGATAGGGGAAGTGACAGGAAATAAGGGAAAGGAATGTGGGCAAATGAAAGGAGTGAAACTGATGGAAAATGAGGGGCGACGAAGTAGGGGAAGTTAAGGGAGATGAAGGCAGGGGGAGTAGAGGAAGTAAGGGAGAGTAAGGGGCGTGTAGTTAGAAGAAGTGAGGGGAAATGAGAAAGGGGAAGTAGGGGAAACTAGGGTGAGGAATTAGGGGAGAATAAGTAGGAGAAGTAACGGGAAATGAAGAGAGGTAAAGAATGAGAATTACGAGAGGTGTACTAGGGGGAATGTGGGAAGGCGAAATACAGGAAGCGATAGGATGGTAAGTATAAGGAGGAATGATGAGGTAGAGAAGTGTGTGGTGAAGCAAGAGTAGAGAGGAGAGGGGGAAAGTAGATTAGAAAGAAGTTGGGGAAGGGAGTGGAAGCGAAGGTTGGAGTGTAAGGAAGGGAAAAAGGGGAATGTAGGGAGGTAGAAGGGGAAAAGTATCTCAGGGAAAGGTTTGAATTAATTACTATAGCTAAAGTCTTTTAATAGGCTATGAAACCCTTTTTGTAGGCGCATGTCGCCTACTTTGACTAGTTTTTTTAAAGCAAAAAATCATTAAATTTCGACGAAAACTTGAACTACGTCAATCTAAAGAAATCGTAAGGTAAAAAAAGATATTCAGCCATATAGAGATTCATAGCCCAATCAAACTATTTTGGGTTGAAAGTTAATTTTTTTTTGGTTTTTGGTTGAGAATTTATCTTTTTTTGTTCAAAATATTATTTGATTGAATAATTAGTTATTTTGTTTAAAATTTATCAATTTTATTTAAAAAATCATTCGTTTTGGTTAAAAGTTGAACTCATTTGTTTCAAATTCATTTTTGGTTCGTTGAAAATCATAATTTTACTTATTAATTCATATCTTTTGTTGAAAGATTCTTTTCCTTTTGTTGTGAAAAATGTATCCATTCTCAGTGAAAAATGCAACTGTTTGATTTTATTTGGTCATTTTAGTTGAAAATTCAACTATTTGGTTAAAAATTCATGTATTTTGTTGAAAAATCGTATTTTTTTGTAGAAAATTAATATTCTTGATTAAAAATTCATCTTTTTTGCTGACAATTTAACTACTTGGTTGAAGGTTGAATTCCTATTTCGAAAATTCATTTTTTGAGTACAAGAATAATAAGTTTTTTAGTCAAAAATGCATCTCTATAGTCGAAAAATCAAACTATTTTTTGTTGGAAATTAATTAATTTTCTATGAAAGGACTAGTATTCCATTATTGATGGCAAAATAATCGTCTCAGGTTGAATATTAAACAATTTGGTTAAAAATTTATCCTTCTCAGTGAAAAATTCAACTATTTGATTTCATTTGGTCATTTTAGTTGAAAATTCAACTATTTGGTTGAAAATTCATATATTTTGTTGAAAATTTGCCTTTTTTGTGTAGAAAATGAATATTCTCTATTGACAAATAATCTTTTTATTAGATAATAATTCAACTACTTGGTTCGTTTTTAGTTAAAAATTAAACAATTTGGTTAAAAATTTATCTTTCTCAGTGAAAAGTTCAACTGTTTGATTTTATTTCATCATTTTAGTTAAAAATTGAACTATTTTGTTGAAAATTCGTCTTTCTTGGTAGAAAATAAATCTTTCTGGTCAAAAATTATTCTCTTCGATTTAACTATAACAACGGCAAATTTTGGATCCGCAAAGGAGATTCAATTTGATCTGGAGTTGCTAATCAGAATGATAAGCAACTATTTGATATTCCAGGACTTACTCTGTATTTAAGCAAAGCATTACTTTTTCAGGGTGGCCACTACAATGCCAAAAAATAAATTGTCATTTCCCGGTTTGCACAAATTTTTCCATTGAAATTAAAAAATTTAATCTTTCGAAGCTGAAATTATTTTTTAATAATTCAATAATGCGGATTATGAATTGAAAGTCTTCTAATTGGTGTGTCCGATTGGACACACGGATTTGTTTAAGGCTTTTCGTTCGATCACGGAAGTTAAGCAACGCTTGACTAGGTTATACCAGGATGGAAGCCGTCGTACTAGGTGAGGTGTATTTTTCGGCTTTGGTGCTGCCTTCATTCAGTGAATAATAATAGGATTAATGATAAACTGTGCTTTTGAAGCTGAGTATATTTATGTAATAACAATATATATATAAATTTTTTTTTCCCAATATTGTCAATCTCGACGTGTTAAAAATTAAAAAATTCTCTATTAGAAGTACTCAGAATTTTACATACAATAACTTGCAAAGTTTAACAATTTTCATTAATATAATGCCATCTATTTTTGAAAATTCAGAAAATAAATATTTAAAACTGTACATTTAACAATTCTAACATTCCGGATTGTACAATATTACCAATTAATAGACTCAAAATTAAATAGTGTTTTATTTTAGGCCGTAAAAGCTCAATATTTTAAACAGTTGCATTTCTATCCAAAAACAGATAATATTTTTACCAAATAAGATGGATTTCCAAACCTAGAAGACAAATTTACATAAAAGACTTGAATTTTCCACCAAGAACGATATTTCAGTCAAGAGAAAAAAAAGTGCTAATATATGGAATTTTCAAGCTAAAGAGGCAAATTCTTTACAAATTAGTTAAATTTTCAAAAAGAAAATACAAATTGTCAACTAAAAAATTAAATTTTAAACAAATGGTTAAATTTTCTAGCAAAATAATAAAATTTTTACCTGAAAAGACGAGTTTCCCCAAGAAACAGTTGAATTTTCAAACCAAAAAGATGAGTTATCTACAAAATAGATGAATTTTCAACAGAAAACTTAATTTTCATCAAAATAGTTGATTTTTCAACTAGAAGCAAACAATTTCCAACCAGAAATGGAATCGTTCATTTTCAAGTCAAAAAGTTTATTTTTAACATAAACTAAAAACAAATTCGCAACAAAATAGTTTTTTTTCGACTAAAGAGATGAACCTTTAACTCATGAAACGAATTTTGATCCAAAATGATGAATCTTCACCACAAAATGGAAATCAGAACGAAAAATGTAATACTTGATATTCTAAATAAGAAGTAGTTAAATTTAACCAGAAGAGACCACTTTTCAAAATCCTAAAGCGAAACAGATAGCTAAAATTTCTAACAAAAGACATTAATTTTTAAATCGAAAAGGGGAATTTCCAACAAGAATGTTTAATTTTCTATAGAAAAAGATTTCTCAGTTGAGAGACAACAAATTTTCAACTAAGTTGTGGAATTTCCTACTAAAATAATAGAATTTTTCACTTGAAAATACGAATTTTCCACAATACAGTTGAATTTTCAAGCAAAAAAATTAATTTTGAAAAAAAAGGGTTTATTTTCCTACCGAAATGATGAATTTTCAACTTATAAAATAAATTTTAAACAAAGCAATTCAACTTTGAACCAATTCATTTAATTTGAAACCAAGAAGACTAATTTTTTACGGAAAGAAAACGAATTTTCAACAAAAAATCTAACAGTTAAATTTTTATTCAAAAAATTTAATTTTCAACCCAAAAGCGAATTTCCGACAAAATAGTTCAATTTTAAACCAATGAAATGAATTTTCAACAATGTAGTTCAACTGTTAACCAATTAGTTTATTTCCAATAAAAAAAGATCTGTTGGGTTGAACTGTTTTGTTGAATTTCATTTTTTTAAAAGATTTATCATTTTAGTTGACAACTCATCGCTTTTGTTATCAATGTAACTATTTTGAAGGAATTAGTTTTTTTTTTGTTAAGAATTAATTTATTTTTTTAATTGAAAATTCATGTATTTGGGTGAAAATCCGTCTTTTTGGTCGAAAATTAATCTTATTGGTTGAAAATTCATAGTTTTTTAAATTAAAAATGCAACTGTTTGTGGTTAAATTAATCTCGTTTGGTGAAGGATTCGACAATTCGGCAGAAAATTAAACTATTCGGTTGAAAATTAACTTTTTCTGATAATTTCACTTTTTGGTTGAAAATTAATTTTCTTATGAAAACATCATGTTTTTGAGTTGAAAATTCCACCGTTATGTACATTGTTCGTTCTTTTGACTATAAAATTCAACGATTATTTTGAAAATGAATGTATTTTGTTGGAAATTTGTGTTTTTCGATAGAACGTTAATCTTCTTGCTGGAAAATTCATCTTTATGGCTGAAAACTGAACTATTCTGTTAAAAATTCATCTTTTTTAGTTCAGAAATCAACTACTTAGTTGAAAGTTTAACTAGTTTCATAAAATGTTCATATTTTTTTATGATTCACAGATTTTGCTGAAAATTCATCTAATAAATGATTAGAAAATTATTCTTCCGAATTAAAAAATCATGTGTTGTGTTGAACCCTTTTGTTGAGAATTTATTGAAAATTAATCTTGACTGAAAAATAATGTTTTTGAAGACCAATCTGAATATTTAATTTTCCGTTTAAAATTGATAATTTGCAATCAAAATTGATCTCTTATAGTTGAAAATTGATAATTTATAGTTGTAGATTTATATATTTTGTTAAAAATTCGTCCTTTTAGTTCAGAAATTAATCTTGGTTGAAAATTCATTGGTTTGGTTAAGGATGAAAAAATTTGGTAGACAATCAAACTATTAGGTTGAAAATTAAGTTTTCTGTTAAAATGTGTTTCTTTGCTTCATTTTTAATTGAACTACTTCTTTAAAAATTAAACTATTTTTTTTAATCTGATTTTTAGGGAGAAAATTAACTTAAAAAAAAATCATATTTTTGGGTGGAAAATTCGACTTTTTTGTTGATAATACGTCCTTTTGGCTTTGAAATTCATCAAGTTTGTTGAAAATTGAGTATTTTGTTGAAAATTCGTGTTTTTGGTAAAAAATTAATCTTTTAAATGGAACATTTATATTTTTAGTTGAACATTTAGCTGTTGCGTAAAAAGTGCATACTTTTTAGTTGAAGCCTCAGTCAGTTGGTCAAAAGTTGAATTAGTCTGATGAAAATTTGTATTTTTCAAGCTTCACATCGTTAGTTTAAAATTCAACTTTTCTATTGTTAATTCGCTCTTCTTTTAGATACAAAATTAATTTTTTCATTTGAAAATTTCAACGTTACATTTTTCGTTCTAAATTTATCCTTCATAAGTTGAAAATCCAACTATTTGGTAGATAATTAATGTACATTGTTGAAAATGCAATATATATTTCAGCTTGAAATTTTGTAGGAATCTAAAGTATTTCATATCGTATTCAATGTGTTATTTACATCAATTCCACTTGGGAAAAAATTATTCCTTCATTATTACCCTATTTTCATGAAAAATAATCCTCTATTCTATGTTTTGAAAGAATGCTGGGCTACGTTTCTTTTTCGGGCTTTTCGGTTTTTCCCATTCTCAAAAAATTTGCAATTATTTCGCAGTTAAAATTCTGAAAATATGTGTCGCATAAACATTTCTGTCAAATATTTAAACAAATATATATGCATGGCATGCATATATGTATGTTATCATTTAATGAAGTACTAGAGTTACATATGTATTTTTTCTATACGAATACATACAAAAAAGCATATAAGAAGGTAGCCAACAGAAATGAAAATTCTCCTTTTTATAGGCTCTTTTACGGGTTTCTTTCTGATGCCTTCCGTCGACGAAAGGGCGAAGACTTTCTACAATTTTCATCTTCCACGTGAATTCAATTTCATATAGGTATACGCGCTTCTTTCGTTCGAATAGCTTTTTTTTCATCTTATCAGCCCCGATAGGACCTACGGGATCAATGATGATATCAATTTCACCATTCTTCATACTCATTTTGAAATTATGATAAAATTATAGCCCATTTCATAACAGGTCACATATTGTAAAACAAAAATTTAATCTAAAAAAAAAGTGTTAAAGATCTTTTAAAGGCTTATTTCCAAACCTTTCATTTTATACAACTTTTGACAAAAAGTTTTTAAACAAAGTTTGAAATTTTTTAATTTTTGACGCTTCAAGTTTCAATTCATTAATTATTATGAAAGGTGAAAATAACACTGATTATTTTTTTAAACAGAAATCACATTTTTTTGTGATTAGCTTTAAATTTTGACACACCTGAACCCCTTTAATTGTGCCCGGAAAATGCCCCAAAAAATGCAAAATAGCAGTTTTCCATCAAATTCATGCTAAAGACGGTTTTTTAAAAAAATTGTTCAACATGAATTATTTTAATCGATAAGTGACGAGTTTTAAAGTATATTTTTAATAATTTTAGATTGTTTAAACAATTAGTATTTGTTTAAACAATTTTTTCCCCCCTGTAAATCGTGAAAATTTTAACTTTCGGAATAAATCGTACAAAGTTGATGAATGTTAAGAGAAGTAGTTCTTGCTTAACTTATTTGGTAATTCTTTAAACAATTTTCATTTCTTTAAACAATTTTTTCTCCTTAAAATCGTAAAAAGTTATTATTTTCTGAAAATAATGAGACAATTATAGAATGTTGAAAGCAATACATTTTTCAAGGATGTTTGGTAATTATTTAAACAATTTTTATTTGTTTAAACATTTTTTTCCCCCTGTAAAGCGTGAAAAATTATTACTTTCTGGAGTTAATGACACAATTTAAGGAATTTCATAGTAATATTTTTTTTCTACAGAATATTTAGCAATTTTTAAAACAATTTTTATTTGTTCAAACAATTTTTGTTTGTTTAAAAAATGTTTTCTCTGCAAATCGAGAAAATTTATTCTTTTCAGCAATGAATGACACAATTAACGAATTTTAAGAATAATATTTTTTTGCTTAAGATATTTTGAAATTATT
>CAKNXH010000208.1:39465-72186 GCA_932178445.1 Andricus quercusramuli | reverse complement strand
ATACCTGTTCCAATTGTTTAAATAATTGAAAATTAATTAATTATTGTAATAAATTTGAATACGTTAATAATTTTTAACGATTATGATCTGAATAAATAACTACTCATAACAGACTGCAAAAATGGTTTATATTAATGATTATTAATTATTATTAATTCTTTGAATAATTTCAAAATATCTTAAGCAAAAAAATATTATTCTTAAAATTCGTTAATTGTGTCATTAATTGCAGAAAAGAATAATTTTTCTCGATTTGCAGAGAAACAAATTTTTAAACAAACAAAAATTGTTTAAACAAATGAAAATTATTTAAAAAATTGCTGAATATCCTATAGAAAAAAAATATTACTCTTAAATTCCTTTAATTGTGTCATTAATTCCAGAAAGTAATAATTTTTCACGCTTTACAGGGGGGAAAAATTGTTTGAAGAAATCAACATTGTTTAAATAATTACCAAACATCCTTCAAAAATCTATTGCTTTCAACATTCTTTAATTGTGTCATTATTTTCAAAAAATAATGTCTTTTTACGATTTTAGGAAGAAAAAATTGTTTAAGCAAATGTGAAAAAATCTATCCAGTCACTTTGAAAGTCACATGATACTACATACATGATATGATACTTATCAATAATGTATTCAGTTAAATATTAAATTTTTTGTTCAATATGAAACTATTTTTATCAAAATTTAATTTTTCGGTAGAAAATTAACTTTTTTCTTAATCATATTTTTGGGTTGAAAAAGCAACTGTTTTGTAGACAATTCTTTTTTTTTGGCTTTAAAATTGAACGATTTTGTTCAAACTTAATGTATTTAGTTGAAATTCCGTTTTTTTTAACTAACCATGTAACTATTCAACTTCCGGTGGAGAATTCATATTTTTAATGAAAATTGATTGAAATTTCTATTATTTCAATTTAAAATTATTGTTTTGAATGCGCATCACTAAAACAGATTATTCTTTCAGTCCTTAAAAATTAAACTATTTTTCCTTGAAAAGCTTGAATTAAAAAAATTTTGGTTTCATCTTATTTTTTGGAGGCTTCGAATTTAAAATTTGAAATTCTTGTAGTTTCAACAAAAAAATTAAAAATTTCAGAGAAATTTCACTGATAAATCTTTCAAAATTGCACAATTTTATAATAAAGCAATATTGGAATCTAAAATAATTATTTTAGATTACAATATTCTAAATTGTTTCGTTTCAATTTTGCAAGTACGAAATTGTCTGTTTTTTTTTAATTCCTCAAAATCGTAGAATGTCAAATTAAAAGAATTGATACTTGAGAAAATTTCATTTTCAATGATGCTCAATTAAGCTATTTTGAATTAAATGCTTTCAGAATACATTCAAAACAATGCAAAATTAAGACAAAAATTGCTCAAATTCAAAACTTAAAAATAAGAAGATTTCAGAACTAGGCATTGAAAATTGATTTTTTTATTTGAGAAAAAAAAACATTTCAAATTCAGCTTTATAAAAACAATTTCGAATTGCAGAACTCAGAATTGTGCTATTTCAAAAAAGGAGTCTTATATAGCAATCTTTTTTTGTATTATTTTTTCAATTTTTAATTTTCAACTTTATATCTCCAAATTTTCTTGAAGCTGAATATTTAGAAAAATATATCATTTAAAATTGAAAAATATTGTATTGGAAAATGTTAAGAACGAATAATAATTCCAAAGAAAGTGTTAGAAATTAATTAATTTTAAATTAAAAAGAGAAAAGTTATCAGAAAAGATAAATATTGAACTGTCTAAAATTGATACCTCAGTAAGTGAACAATTTCTTCAATTTGCAATTTGCAATTTTTCCCTTACATATTTTTTAATTTTACGAATGAAATTTAAATGGTTGCGTTTTAAAAAATATTATTGAATAATTAAAGTAATAATAATTTTAAAGGGTTTCAGTATAAAAAAGATTCAATATCACAATTTTTGGCGAGCAACATTTTTTTTTTAGTTTTAATGAAGCTCGGATTCGTTCGGGAGTATATATTTTTTCATTTGTAGTATTTCCCAATTTAAATTACTTTCTATTTTGAACATTTTTTTAGAGAAACTCAATTTTAAAGGTTTATAATTGAAAATGTTTTCATTTTGAACGGTGGTGTAAATAAAGCAGAATTCATTTATTGATTTTATACAAATTGGCCTGATTAATTTTAATTTTAAATTATATTTTTTCAAATGTCATAACAATTTTAAAATCTGGAATTTCAGAAGCCTGGTCTTTGAAGCATTCAATTTAATTTTCGTTTTCAAATTGTTAAATTTTCAATCGCTTCTAATTTAAATTTCAAATTATTCAATTTTAAACGCTTTTAATTAGAATTAAAAATTAAAATTTAGATAGAATTAACCTCTTTCGAAATTACTATCTAAAAACTAATAAAATTGTGCAATTTTCAAAATTCTAGTCTGAAATATTTAAATTTTGAAAGTTGCTGTTAAATTTTTTTTTTATTCAAACGCTTTCAATTTAAAATTATCCTATTTCAAACGCTTAATTTCAGAAATACTACAAGATCAATTCCTTTTCATCAAAATTTTCAAACTCAAAATCGTTTTATACATATTTTTTTAAATTTCAAACGCTTTCACTTCAAAATTATTAATTGGCAATTATTTTTCCAAGAATGTTTTAAAGCCAATATTAAAAAATTGGTTTAATAATGGATTTTTCGATTGTTAATATTTTCAATCTTAAGAAATAAACAATTTGATACTGCTGAATAGCTTTTCACATAAAAAACAGTAGGACCCTTAGAATTTCGTGGCATTGTGTTTTTTATGTCAAAAATGTAAAATTATATTTAGTTACTTTTTAAAGTAAGATTAAGGATGTTCGAGAATTCTATAGTAACAATGAGTTCTTTCAAATTCGACCTGTAATGAGTCAGAATGTGCCATCCCCAGAGTTTACGAAGTTGATTTGCGTCTTGTTACCGGATTCGTTTGGATCCTATTTTAATGAATTCATTTGAAAAATCACCCTTTCCTTCATTCTTTCCAAATTTTTTATGCTGGGTACTGGAAATGAACAATAGTTTCGTGAACCAATAGCGTCATTGGTTGAACTTTTTTCTCAAAAGTGAATCCTTTCTTCAGTGGTATTTAACTTCTTTACAAGAAGATTTTGTTTTTATAATTCATTTTTTCAAATATTTTTCAAATTGAAAACATTTTGTCCTTGTGATAAGGGAGCCCATTAATTACGTAAGGATCTTTCTTGAAATTTCAGACCCACTTCTACCCTATTGTAAGAATTCGTGAGATTTTAATGCCCCTCCCCCCCTCTTAGGTTAGATTTTATATTTCTACTCGAAATAAAATAAATTTAATCAGCAATAAATTTAATTAATAATATTAATTAATTAACAAATCCATCATTTTCACTATAAACGAGATTTCAAGGGATTCCAGAAGATTTTCAGTGATTTTAGAGTATTTAAATATATTTGAGAGGATTTTAATGTATTTCAAAGGACTACAAGGTATTTCAAAGAATTTTCAACATTTTACGGGATTTACAGATATTCCCAAAGTTTTTTGTGGATTTCATAAGGTCTCAAGGAATTTCTAAGGATTTCACAGAATTTCACGGAATTTCATGAGATTTCCAAACTTTCTTTAGGGATTTCAAGAGAAGGAAATTTCAATAGGTTTCACAGATTTCAATTAATTTTAAAACATTTTAAGAGTTTCAAGAAATGACCTGATAAAAATTCAGAGAGAATCTGAATTTTTTAAAGGAATTTTACAAGAAATTAAGGGATTTGAAGGAGTTCAATCAGATTACCAGAGATTTTACTGGATTTTAAAGAATTTCAAGAGATACAGATGGATCTGACGGTCTTCAAGGAATTAAGAAAGATTAAAAGGGAATTTTCAAGCATTTAAAAGGGGATTTGAAAAGATTTAAAAATATTTTTAAAAAATGCAGGTTATTTCAGAGGATTTCAAAGGATTTCATGTGATATAAAAGTATTTTCACGAATTTTCAAGGATATCAGATGATTTTAATGGGATTTAGAAAATTTATCGGTATAAAAAGAGATTTTTAAGAGATAGAAAAGGGTTTCGATTCGATAATTTTATAGGATTTCGAAGGATATTAAAAGATTGCAAGGAATCTCGTAACATTTTGTCATATTTCACTGAATTTCGAGGATTTTAACCGATTTTTAGAGATTTTAAAGAAATTCCGAAGATTTTGAAGGATTAACAGAGATTTTTAAAAATTTTTGAAGATTTTAAGCGATTCCAAGGGTTTTCAACGTTTTTAACAATTCTAAGGGACTTTTATTGAATGTTCAAAATGTGAAGGAAATTTAAGAACAAAAGACAAAAATGGTTTCAAATGATATCAACAGACTTTAGAGGATTCAAAGGACTTCAAAGGATTCGCAAATATTCCTAAGAATTTCAAAGATTTCAATGAGTTTTGAAAGGATTTTGTAGATTTCAAGGGATCTCGTATAATTTCGAAATGTTCCACAAAATTTCAAGGATTTTAACCAGTTTTTAAAGATTTTAAGAGATTTTCAAATATTTTAAAGGCTTATGAGATATTCTTAAGGGATGTTGAAGGTTCAAGCGATTTAAAGAATTTCAATGAGATTTTCAGGATTTGGAGGGATTTAAAAAATTTGCGAAGATTTCAAAGTAGTTTAAAGAATTTTAACAGATTTAAAAAAAAGGAAGGATTTATGATAATTTGCAGAATTTTAAATGATTTTAAGAAATTTTAAAAGATTTCAAAGTGTATCCATGGATTTCAGAGGGTATCCTAACATTTCAAAAGATTGAACCGAATTTCAATGGATTTCCGAATATTACCAAGGATTCTAAGACGTTTCAAAGAATTTTAATGGATTTCGAAATATTTCAATATGTTTTTATATTTTCAAGGATTTTTATAGATTTTGAGAAATTTTAAGGGATTTTCAATTGTTTTTAAGGATTATGAGGGTTTTTAATGTGATTTTAAAGATTTCACGCGCTTTCAAGGGTTTTCAGAGCTTCTACACGATTTTAAGGGATTTTGATAAGATTTTCAGGATTTGGTGTGATTTGAAAACATTTGCAAAGAATTTAAAGGATTTTAACGGATTTCAACAAATTTTTAAGAGATTTCAGGGGATTTCGACGATTTCACAGGATTTCAAAGGATTTTAAGAGATTTCAAAGTATGTCGATGGAATCGATAGGATTTTGTAAGATTTTACAGAATTTCAAAATATTTCTGAATATTGTAAAGGATTTCAAGAGATTACAAAATAAATTACAGAGTTTTAAAGGATTTTAAAAGACTTCATGTGATACTGAACTATTTACCCGAATGATGAAGGATATCAAGGGATTTTAATAAGATTTTGAACATGCAAACGGATTTAAAGAGATTTCTAAAGATTTTAGGAAATTTCAAAGGATTTTTGAAGGTTTCGAGAGATTTAAAGTATTTTTAGTGATTTCACCAGATTTCAAAGGATTTTAAGTGATTTCAAAAGATTCCAAAGTATATCCACGGATTTCAGAAAATTGTGTCCGATTTCGTAAGGTTTCACGGAATTTCAAAAATTTTCGAATATTATAACGAACTTCAAATGATTTAAAAATATTTCACGTGATTTCGAAGGAATCGAAAGGATTTTATGCTATCTCGAAGTATTTTCCAGAATGTTTAAGGATATAAAAGAATTTTAATAGGATTTCGAAGATTCGAAAGTAAATTTATTCAAAAAGATTGTAGGGATTTTCAAAGGTTCTTAATGGATTTTAACAGATTTTAAGAAATTTGAAGGAAGCTTAATGATTTTAAGGGATTTCTTTGTAAGATTCCAAATTATGTCCAAAGATTTAAGAGGATTTTGTGAGGTTCCAAAAGATTTAACAGAATTTCAAAGAATTTGCGATTATTATAAAGGATTTCAAGGGATCTCGACAAATTCCAATGGATTCTAAGATATTTCAAGAGATTTCGAAAATTTTCCATGGGTTTTGAAGATCTCAATCAATTCCGAAGGGATGTCAAAGATTTTTCAGGGGATCTCGCAGATCTCAAAATATTTCACGGAATTTCAAGAATCTATCTGCAGAGATTTTTAGGGATTTCCTATGCTTTTTATGTGATTTTGAGGATTTCAAGCAATTTCAATGATTTCTAATGTCCTTAAAAAGAATTAAGAGAGTTCCAAAGAGCCTAATTATTTTAATAGGATTTACCAGATTAAAAATGTTTTAAGTCATCCATACAATTTTTTTTTTTAAATTCACAGGATTTCAAGGGACTGCAGACATTTCTAGGGATTTTACGACAGTATGGTTTTGTGAAGTCACCCCCTCCCCTGCCTGAAAAAGCTTCACGTAATTAATAAACGCTCCCCAAAAAGTTGCCAAATGAATGGAAATTTGAGGGTTTTTTTTTTTAAATTAATACAATTTTCGATTTAAAAAAGTTAAAATCAATTTGGATCAAATTCAGAAATATTTGCCTATATTTGAGCAAAATAGGTCTAATTTTAAGAGCTTGTGATCAAAATTCAGAAACTTACAATCAGATCGATTTTGCTCCTCTGAAGAACAAACATGAAAAATTCTTTGATGAAAAATTGAATAATTGGATAATTTAAAAACATTTCTCATTCAACAAGTTAAAATACGGATTTGAAATCACATCCATTCTTCAATTTGAACAAGTTACAGTAATACTATTGATAGTAATAAAACCTCATTAGTGATGGTAATACTAATAATAATAATAATAATAAGATTGATAATTTTTAAACTTCCTTGTACTGTCAATTATGCCAAATGTATCAATAAAATGACATATAGTTTTACTGACCTCCATTTTGATCATCTATGCCCTTTAGCTCAAACGGATGGAGCTAAAATATACCGATTTCCGGTTCACCGCGAGAGAAAAGCGAGTGCAAAACCTCGGAACGAAAGCCAGTGGAATGGGTACTTGGTTTGCTCGTAATTCGAAATAAATCTATTATTTGGATGTGTGGTTTTACCCAACACACGTGGCAGTAAAATAAAAACTTATAATGACAAATCTCAGAGAATATCGCTCTTTAGATAACGATTATCCAATAAGAATTTATGTTTGTAAAGAAATAAATCGCAAACAAATGTATTATATAATCAACATTTATTTATAATAAATTCCTTAATTAATTTGAATCTATCATTTTATAAAAAATATTATTTTCTATTATTTCAATATCCTGACATTTTAAATTATTTTCTTCAACTCACGGTTTAAATTTTTAAAATTCTAAAAGTGGAAAAGTTAAAATTGTTGAATTAGAATTTGTTTATCTTCGAATAGTTATGTTTTTCATTCAGAATTATCAACATATGATTCTTCCAAGTTTTTCAAATGTGGTCTCTAATTACTCGAGAAGACGAATTTCCGAAAATTTCTATAATTAAAAATTTTGTTATTATGAGTTCGAAAATAATCTAGACATTTTTGCATGTGTATTAATCAGTAACAAAATTAATAATATAAAAATCAACATTAGGAAAAGTTTTTTTTATCAATCTAGAACTTTCAGAAATATATACGGCAGATACTTTTTTTGGATTTGTTTAATTAAATACTTATTTTTACACTTTAAAAAGAGTCCACATGAGAGCTGAAATATTAAAGTAGTTACAGTCGGATTTGGTCAGACCAAATGGGAATTGTGATTCCTGCAAGAGGAAGTTTCTCATTTTCTCATTTAACAGGCTCTCTAATCTCTAATCTCCAGGCGTTTTTCCAACCTTAAAAGCTTTGCGCATTTACTGTAGTCGTCATTTTTTACTCATACACACATATGCGAAAAACAGGAGATTTAAAAACAAATTGAAAAAAAATGTGAGCTTTCAAAGGTTTTATAATTAATTCTGAATTTTCCGTCTAACTCGTTTTCCTGTTGTTGTTCTCATCTTTATAGAAATTACGTGGGGGATATCGGGGCAAAAACGAACGCTGGGGCGAAAGTTGCTTTTCAAGTAAAATTCCTATTCCTTCATCATTTTGATTCTTCTTTACAGAAAATAATATATATTTTATTAGGGAACTGATGCTATAAACTCAAATTCAAAAATTCTAAGTTGTGTACTAATAATTATTGAGTAGAAAGTCTTGACAACTAAATCAGGAAAGATTCGCTTGGAGGACTATGACGTTTGTAACATTGACTGAAATATTTACAGCAAGAAAATTTCATATTTAAATATTTAAATCATCCAATTTTTATCTCATAGCACAGTAAATGCCAGTTGAAAGTTAATTCTTTTTTTTTTAAATTCCAATATTATTATTTTTTTGGTTGAGAATTTATCATTTTCTAATGAAAATTGGATTATTTGGTTGAAAATTGAATCATTTTTTTGAAAATTCGTCAATTTCGATAGAATGTCATTTCTTTTGGTTGAACATTCAACTGTTCCGTTAACAAGCCTTTTTTTCAATTCAGTTAAACTATTTTGGCAGATATTACAACTATTAGTTAAAAAACTTTTTTGTTGTAAATACATATTTGCAGAATGTAAATGCAACTGTTTTGTGGAAAATTCATCCTTTTCCATTCAATTATTTGGTTGAAATATCAACTGTTACATTTTTCGTTGAAATTTCATTTGTTTCGGTTGAAAATTCATGTATTTTGTTGAAAATTCATCTCTTAGGGTAGAAAATTAGTCGTTTTATTGTCGTTGAAAATTCAACTATTTGATCAGAAGTTGAATTCTTTTGTTGAAAATTCAATTTCTGATACAATGTTTATAAATGCAACTGTTTGGTGAATTTATAAATCTGTTTTAATCAAGGATTCAATTTTTTTTTAATTCGTCTCTCTTGGTTGAACTCAGAGATTTTTGTTTCAAAATTGAAATATATTTTCTGTTTGGAATATCAAACTATTACATTTGGTATTGAAAATCCACCTTCTTTATTGAAAATTCAACTGCTTGGTTGAATGTTTAACCGGCTAAAAAAATTTTTAAAAATATTAAATATCATTTTTTGTTGCAGATTCTTCATTTTAATTGAAAATTCATATGTTTGGTTGCACTTTGAACTATTTTGTTAAATTTTTGTTTGAAAATTTTTGACTTTAGTTGACAATTTAATTATATCATTGTTCATTCAAAACTTATATTTTCTATTTCAAAATTTGACTATTTGATTGAAAAATTCTTTTTTTGGATGAAAATCAAACTATTCGATTGAAAATTGATGTATTTTGTCGAAAATTCGTCTTTTATGGTAAAAAATTATTCTTGGTCAAAAGTTCATATTTATGGAATGAACATCAAACTGTTTTATAGAAAATTCGTACCTTTGGCTTCAAAATTCAACTATTTGGTTGAACTCAACTGTTTTAATTAACAATTAAAATCTCTTCCGGTTAAAATATCAACTATTACATTTTTTGTTGAAATTTCATCTTTTTTGGCTGAAAATTCTGTTAATTTGTTTCATATTTGACTCTTTGTGTAGAAAATTAACCTTTTCAGTTGAAAATTCAACTACATGGTTAAAAGTTGAACATTTTTGTTGAAAATTAATTTGTTAGGTTTAATATTTATAATTTTAGTTGAAAATTCATCTCTTTGACTGAAAATTTAACTATTATCTTAAAAGTTCAGTTTCTTGATAGAAAATGCCACTATTTGGTTGAAAATTCACTTTTTTTATGGAAAATTCATATTTGGGGAATGAAAATTCAACTTCTTTATGGAAAATTCGCCCTTTGACTTCAAAATTCATCTCTTTTGCTCAACACTTCAACCACTATTTCCTTTGAAGTTCCTCTCTGCTGTTTCAGTTTAAGGATTTACATTCTAATTAAAATAACTTTTGTTTGAAATATCAAACTGTCAACTTTGATCTTGACAATTCAACTTTTTTTTGGTTAAAAACTCAACTCTTGGTTGAAGGTTGAACTACTTTGTTCAAATATCATTTTTTTTGTGAAGATTTTTCATTTGAGTTTGAAATTCATCTCTTCAGTTGCACTTCAAAATCTTTTTTTGACAATTCGTTTTTTTAATGATAATTTTTTATTTTAGTTGAAAATTTACATATTTCAGTTTTTGTTGAAAATGTATCTCTTTTAGTCGAAAATTCAAGTGTTTGACTGAAAATTTATCTTTTTGCATGAAAATTCTACTATTTGGTTTGGATATTAATGCATTTTGTTGAAAATCCATCTTTTTTTGTAGAAAATACATTTTTTTGGGTTTCAAAATTCATCTTCTTGAATGAAAATTTCACTACTTATTTGAAAGTGCAACTTCTTTGTTAAAAATGCATTTCTTTCGTTTATGATTCATTATCTTAGTTGAAAATTAATTCCTTCAGTTGAAAATTCAACCATTCAGTTGAAAATTTGTCTCTTTCAGTAGAAAATTCGATTATTTGCTAAAAATTCAACGTTTCATAAAATATTTTCTATTTGTCCTAGGAAGTCGGAAATTGGTGAATCTAAAGAATCACTTTTGAAATAAAAAATACAATTTCGAGAGCTATAGAAATTTGAAGCCCAATATACGAAAATTGAAATTTTTTCCACCCTGAATTTCAAAGTTGTTTGAAACATGCTTCATTTTAGAAATATAATGTCGGTCAGAACATTATTTTATTAGGATAACTTATGTGTATGAAAATATAATATGAAATAATGTGGGACTCGCACTAAAAAAAATGGACCAATTCCGCGTCTTATTAACTTTTTATAAAGCAATGAAGTTTAACTCGTCGTTCTTGTCCAGGTCTACCCAACCTATTGTAATTCGCAAAGATTCTAAAGGAAAATCCTCTTCAATTAAAATCCATCTAATTAAACTTTGATGTTTAATTTTATATTAAGTTACTTATCATAAGTTTATTCCTGAAAGTCAAATCGAACTTGGTCGGATTAAGGTTGTTAGCATAGTAAGCAAACCGCGTGACCGCACTAAATTGTGAAAAGTTATAATGAGACGTTAATCCTCCTGGAATTGTATGTTGATATTCATATCCAAGTTTCTGGAGAGATGTGTCGAGTGGTGTGCGCACGAAGGAAACTTTGTTTCAAGAAATCGAGTTCCCACTTCGGAAGACCACCTGTGCGCAGTAAATTGCTCCCTTTACACCAGGCACGTTGACACTTTCGCACACGACATTGATGTGCGAAACTATATTTATAACCTATTTTTCTCACCTTGGGAAAAGGTTTTCCAGGTGAAGTAAATGTGAAACTCATCATGGATTTAAAAAAAAAAAAGTACGATCAACCGCACAATGGGACAAAAAAACTAAGAAATCAAAGAAGATTCCGCATCAAACTGTAATGGCCAATTTAGAAAAAATATAATTATTTGTTTATCTAATAACAAAATTTGTTAATAAGTGAACCATACCGTAGCCAACTTACCCTGTATCCTCAGCAACCAACCTTATCCCATACACTAGGCGACATCACCCCTAGCGTCGAGAACTTTATCCCTTACCCTAATCAACTTTGCCCGGTAATGCAGCCGACTTTAGCTCGTACTTTAGATACAACGCAAATGTTTGAAAATTCATTGAATTTTTTATGAACGCGTCAAATTCTGAAAAGTTTTATCTAGCTTCAATGACTTACAGGGTCTGTTACAGAAGAAGTAGCACTGATTTTGTATAGCAAAGACTTTTTCGAGCAGTCGCCGCCGAGCATTTGCGGAGTAAATATCGCGCAAGAAGTAAAACGTTCTATAGGCAACGATCGCGCTCTCAAAATGGACCGCACGCTCGAATAGCGCCGGTCAAAAACAGCTGATCTGCTTACTGAATCCTCTTCGTACGCCTGATTAATCATTTTAAAAGTCTCGGTTGTACTATAGAAAGTTTTACTTCTCGCGCGATATTTACTCCGCAAATTCTCGGAGGCGACTGTTCGATCATGCATTGCGTTCCTGACATCCCCCACCACCCATCCTGTTCGTAAATCTTTTTATTGCTTCATCTGGGCTTTAGAAAGTCAATTCTACTACTTATAGAACCTTAAGAGCGTGACGGAAGCCTACAACAAGGGGTTACTTCTCGCGCGATATTTGCTCTGCAAATGCTTGGAGGTGACTGTTCGAGCATGCACTTGGTTTCTGACATCTCCCACCACCCATCCTGTCCGTAAAACCTCCCTCGGTTGCTTCGTTTCTTCCAAAGAAATTCAGTCTTAATACTTATGGATCAGACCCTTTATTCTTCTTGAAACTCACTGTAAATTTCTAAAACATTCAATTTTGGAACTGTAAAAAAAGGAACGTTTACAATTTTAGATTAGTTTTGGATAAATCAAATTAGAATGCTTTCGACATTCAAAATATTTCAACATTAAAACTCTAAATTTACCGCGGTTTGGAAACCGTATTTTGTAAATTATGGAAATGATGAGAGAAATTTTGAATATTTGAATTTTGAATGATTTCAAATCTTAGAATATAATGTAAATTCCAAAAATATTGAAAATTTGTATCTTTGAAAAAAATGAATTGACCTGGAAATAATTTATTTGCTGTTTCAAAAAAAGCTGAACTTGGTACACAAAATTCATGCATAAATTAAATTCTTACATCAAATTTGTTGAAAAATCCATCATTATTATGTAAATTCATAGTTTCTGAAATATTTTCAGAGGAAACCCATTTTTCGCATTTTTATAACTTTCTTGTAGCAAGCTCCTAATTTAAGAACTTTTTTGAGCTCAACAGCGTTTAGATTATTTTGTTGTTTATTCTTCTATTTATAATTATTTATTAATTTATGATTGATTTAAAATACATTATTTTCAGATAAACACCCGGATATACAGAAGATTTGATATTATTTATTTCATTCACATACAATTTATCACTTGATCCTACATTTATTGGTTTTCAGTTCTTCAAAAGATGTTCAATAGCAAAATTTTAGGAAACGAATTCCTTCTTTCTGTTGCAGGACATCGACTATGATGGGTTTCGTAAATTTCTCGACACCTACCTCGAAGTTACCACGCCCGACGAGCTTTCTCGACATCTTTTTTTATCATTCGTCAAAAAAGGACATCGAGGAATTGATGGCAAAGCTCTTAAGGTAAATATAATCATTTTCATGAACTAAAAATTATCTTAAAGTTTACTTTGGATCACGAAAAAGTCAGAGATTTTGAAAAAAATTGCAAAAGTCAGGAAATTTCTGTAAAAAGCACTTTGATTAACTGTCGGAAATAATCAGGGCGGCCGCAAAATCACTAATAATCATTTTTTCTTCTTGACTGGCTTTTAAGCCGCTTTCTGAAGATGAAGTCACTATAATTTCTTGCCTGAATGAAAGAATCACTTAAGTCAATGAATAAATAATTTAGAATTTTCAATAATTAAAAAGATTTTAAAGGATTTCTAAGATTTTAGGGCATTTGCAAAAAGTTTCAAGAGATTTCAGAAGGTTTCGAAGAATTTGGAATATTTTAGGGTATTTTAAAAGATTTATTTCAAATCGGGCTGGCAATCCATGCTCAAATTACAGAGTCATTTTCCATTAAAATATGTTGTTTTTTGAAAGGAATAAGATGGACACGTATCTTGCCGATTTGACGACAAAATTTCTTTTTTACACTTATGAGTATTTGAATTTTGTAAATTAAAAACGTGGATTATTACAACAAAAAAAGGATCAACAATATTTTTGTTGAAATCTACAAATTGAAGAGAAATGAAAATTTTTTCGGCCTGTAAAAAGAAAATTACCGTTTTTTGCCAAAACGATAGAAGATACCAAAAAAGTCAAATCAACAAAATTTTCTCTTGAAAAAAGTTTTACAAAAATGGTTTTTGACACTTTTTTAAATAAAATTTTGATGTAAAACTTTTAAAAACTGTTAAATTACGTTTTTATTGGTTTTTTTATAATACCATCAAGTTTGACTTATTTATAATTCATTCAATTACTACTAAGAATTTTATACACATTTTTGAAAAATTCTAGAAAATAACGTGAGATAGAAAAAAGCATCAAGAGAAATTTTTCGAGAACTCTTTCAGACAAAAAAAATTCTGTTTTCTCTTCAAGGCACAAGACAAACCATTATTGAGCATACACTTTACATCAGGACAAATCTAGAAAAAAAATTAAAAAGTGTGGGGTTTTTTGAGCAACCTGACTTTGAATTTTCCCATGGAATTTGAAAGCTAACTTACTAAATTATCTTTAAAAATATGAAACTTTAAACTAAAATTTTAACCTTTTTTTTAATCCGCGATTTCAACTTTTTAAATTCAAATACTCATAATTTCCTAAAAAAATATTTTCTTCAAATTGGTGAGAAACGTGTCGTTTTATTTACTTTAAAAATCAACACCTTTGATTGGCAAATGATTCTGTCACTTGAGCATGGACTGCTGGATAATTAGTATTTTAATTAGCTGTGATCGACTTTTAATAGAATAATGAACAATTACTCTGATAATTAATCAATTGCTGGAGTTATAAATTACCGTATAAAACGATAATACTGAAACGCGGGTAAATTTGTTTATGAACATTACATTTAATGATCACTTCGTTAAAATGTGAATTCCATTTCTTAACAAACCAAAATGATTTAAAGAACTTTCAGAATGTTGATGCCAGATTTTTTCCTGCCAAGATATCATTCACGAGTGAAATTTTCTTTTTTTAACGTGTTTACTATTTGAGAGCGCTTCAAATCATTTTTATTTATTTTAACTTGAATAAAGAAATAATATGACATTTTTCTGCTAGAAAAATACTCTGATCATAACCAGATTCGTACCACTGACGCGTGCAGGACAGATGGCATTTCAGTGATACGAAGCTGCTGTTGTCAGGCGGGTCTTCTTCAGCGTCCGCGCTCGGGATACCTCAGGCAGTTAGACACAAACAAGATAGGATGAATTGAAGTCCCTCTCAATAAGATTTCCTGTTTTTAAAATTATGTTTAACCCATGGATTAACCACTAATGATCCTTTTAAATTCCCTTGAATTCCTCTAAACTCATTTCAATTTTACTAAAATCAGTGGGATATTTTGCAGTTTTAGAATTTTTCAGTTCCCTTACATTTTTATAAATTTTATTGAATTCTTCTCACTTCCTTTTAATTTCTTTAAATTCACTCGTTCTCAATATGATTTTTGCGGTAATACAGAATCTTTTGAAAAGTAACCAATTTTATAGTTACTATTAGTGAAACAATTAACTAATTCAAAGAAACTAGCACCGCGCACCTGAAAAAAGGTTCCGCAGCGAATTCAGACGTTAATTAAATAGTTGAAACATTCTTCTCTCATACCTTTCCTTCCCTACTCTCCCTTATTTCTCCTACTTGACCCACTCCTCACTACTCCACTTTTCCTAACATTTTGTTCTCACCCGCCTATTCCTCACTCTCCCCTACTCCCCGCACTAATATACTGCTCCTACCCTTACTTCCATCCCTCTTTCTCCTCTCTTACCATAATTTCAGCTACTTCTCCTCGCCTCATTTCTACTACTTCCACTTCCCTCGTTTCCCCTCACTTCTCGTACTTCCCCTACTTTTATTTTCCTTCACTTGCCATCACTATCTTCCACACTCATCATTTATCCTACTTCTCCTCCTCACATTAAGCCTCACTTCACTTCCAATAATTCTTCTCCCCACACTTCTCTTACTTTCCCTTACCTCACTACCTCTACTTCTTTTCGTTTCACTTTCCCTACTTCTTCTCTCCTAATTTCTCCTCACTTTCTCTACTTCCCTTCCCTCGTTTCCCCTCACCTTCCCTACTTTCCCTCCCAGAAAAAAGTACAACCCGACGGTCAGAAATAGTCAGGAAAAATCATAAATTGGACAGGGGAAAAAGGGAAAATTTGAGGAATTTTTAAAATGAGGTTTTGTGGACACCCTGTAATGTTTCTCAAGCAATTATGTGACTAGAGGGTATAATGCAATTTTCCAAAATGTAGTTGAAAATGTATGTGATAGGAGATGGCAGTACTATCTTCCACGACGGCCTGTGCGGCAATTACATCGCACACAACGTCCTCGAGTAACGTTAATAGCACTGGACTACCTGGAGGAACTTCTACTGAAAGTCATGGTTCATCTTTTGCCGATAAAATTCACGGACTCACAGAAAAACTTCAAGCCCTTGGGCATCACAGAACAGACAGCGAAGCTTCTGCAAGAGCGCGAACAGGTAAATTTCAATTAAAATTTAATCAACAAAGCAGCACTTTTCCTCTGTAGAGTTTTGAACAATTTGTTCATTAGAAGTTAATCAGATCGTTCAGATGTCCCCTCTCACACTTTCCCTCACTTGACTTTACCCTTCGCCACCCATCCCCAACTTCTTCCTCTTCCGCTCTCCCCTCTGCTCACTTCCCCTGCTCGCCTTCATTTATAATTCTTTCTCCCACTTCCCCTTCCTGCATTTTTCCTTACTTCTCCTACTCCTACTCTCATTAGTTCCTCTCACTTCCCCTAATCTCCTCCCACTCAATTCCCCTATTTTCCATCCACTCATTTCACGCCTACGCCCTTTCCAAACTTTCCTTCCCCAATTTCCTATCACTTCCCCTCCACTCACTTCCCCTACTTACACTCCCACTATTTTCCCTAATTTTCTCTCTCCTTATTTTCCATTAGTTCTCCTGCTGTCCCTCTTCTTATTTCTCCTACTTTTCCTCTCCTCACTTTTCCTATTTCTTCTCCTGTAATTTTTTTCAGTTTCCCTGAAATGCAACATTTTTGTGCAAAAAGCAACCAACAGTACAATTCTGAATGGATTATGATTTTTTTATCAAGATCACATGAAGCAATATAATAACTATGTTCAATGTGCAGTAAGGTGCAGTCAGAAAAATTTGATTATATTGTTATAAAGAAGCTATTGGGCAAAAGTAATTTTTTCGTGCTTTGCAATGAATAGCTACTTTACATCCACAAATTTTATATGAAGTATGACAGATATTAATATACGGGTGCTTACAATTAGTTAATAATATCTGCAGATGATCAATTATTTAAACCATTTTTTTAAACAAATGGAAATTTGATCTATTGTTTCATGAATAGGTTTCTTTTTCTTGCAGAATCAACTAGAAATATCTTTCCAAAGACTCCTTGCTGTCATATTTTTCCTAATGAATTTAGAAGAATACAAAATAATTTGAAGAAATGCAGAATAAATTAAGAAGAATTCAGGGTGAATTTCAAATAATTTCAAGTGAATTAAAAGAAAAAAAAGAAAAAATTATCCTAAGGCGGATAATTGTAGTTGTCAATTGTTTGCACCGGTTTTATCCAAATCCAGATAAAAATCATTTCTGGGATTTAACTTAATGCAAAAAATGTAATTTACAAACTAAAAGCTATAATTTTCAACTCTTCAAATTAATTGAAGTTCTATTCACATGTTTTTAAATAGAGGTTTAGTAATTTACTCACTAACTCTATATAAAGAGACCTTTGAATATAATAAATTCATAAAATGTCAAGTTTATCAGGCTGGTGCAGAAAGCTGTAAATGTGAAGGTTTTTCCATCGTAGTAATTCTGCTTTGATAGCGAATGAAAGCGGACACAATTAAAAAAAATACGAGAGAAAACACCGATTGTGGTTGGATACAAAATATTTCCTTTCGAGCTCATAAAACTACTATTCGATCCTGGACATTTCATCATCCAGATTATACAATGCAGCAATAAAATCATATATACCAATATTATCTATATTGAGGCTGTATACATTCAGATTATTATTCACTTGGTATGAATATTCAATTATTCATTGACTTGTGAACCAGGCTTTTAGTATCTATATCACTTTCCTATATTTACATTATTGAGTTCCTTGTGCATCGGTGAAAATCAAGAAGTTGAAATTTCTCATTTAAAATTTATTTGCAGCCCTAAAATTTGCCATGAATATAGATTTGAAACTTTTGTAATTAATTATAAACAAACTAAGCCTTTGATGAAGCAACCAACATAAAAAACACTTTAAGTTCGTTTCCGAAATATCTGGTTGCGCTTCTTTTGTTTTTTTTCTTCAAACTGTTTTTTTAACAATTACATTATTTTTAGTGGTATGCAATTGTTATAAACTACAGTTGTATAAAAAATTGGTTCAGAGAAAGTGAAAAAAAAAAACGCATCCAGATATATTCGACACAAATCCAAAGGGTTTTTTTTATCGAACGCTTAGATTCTTTATAATTAATTACCGAAATGGAAATCCATACCTATGGCAAACTTCGGGTTCGTTGTTTTTCAGAGGATGTTAGGCAATATGTATTTTTCGGATGGAAGAGAGAAAAATTGTCGAGTATTTGAATTTTGACGCCCATTTTTTTTTAAATACACAATTTTTTTAAACTCCTATAGTTTTCGACCTAATTCAGGTGTTTCAATTTTCTTTTCAGATTTATTTGAAAATATTGAATGTCGATTTTCACAAAAAACCCACACTTATATTTTTTCGGAATTATTTTATGAATTTGGCCTTTTATGTGGAAGACATCCTGTGTATTTTATGAGCGCTAAACTATCTTTTTGGACAGGAGAATTTTTTTTTTCTTGAAATCAAATTTTCGCATTTTTCTCAAGAACAACGAAAGATGAGAAAAAAATAAAATAAAAGTTTTCACATGAAGAAAAGTTTTCTTGAAAATTCCTTTTGCTTTGTTGTGATATCTTGATTGGTTTAGGAGAAATATTAAAAAATTCTATTTTCAGCAAAAAGAAAATTCTCTTGAGCTCAAAAATGGTTTAGCTCGCATGAACTTGATTTCTCTCTCCTAATTTTCCCTGCTTCACCTTCCCTAATTTCCCCTCACTTCCACAACCTCTACTCTCCCTTCTTTCCATTCCATAATTTCCCCTACTTTCCTCACCCTCATTTTCCATCATTTCCTTTACAACCCGACCCCTCATTTCCTCTCACTTCTCCTATTTCTTCTCCTCTCCTTTCCCCTACTTTTCTTAATTCCATTCCCCTCTTTTCCCCTGCTTCCCCTTTCCCGTATCCCATTTCCCATCACTTCCTCTACTTCCTGTCCTTTCATTTCCTCTACTTTCCCTCCACTCATTCTTCCTTACTTTCAATATTTGCCCTCCTCTCATTTCCCCCTTACTTCCTCTTCTCCCTCTCCACTACTTTAAACTTCCCCTAATTTTTCTCCACTCATTTCCTTTGCTTCGCCTTATTCCATTCTCCTTACTTCCCCTACTCCCCCTTTATTTCCCCTACTTCCCCTTCCCTCATTGTTTCTACTTCACCTACTCCCCCACTCCTCATTTCATCTACTTTTCCTTCCCTCACTTTCTCTCCTTTTCCTAAACTTCCATTCACTTTCCCTCATGAAAAAAATGTACGACGAAGCTACGAAATCCTAAGACGGAATGGTAATTCCAGTAGGTCGGGTAGTAAGTAACTAAACTGTATTTAATAAAACGTGGCTGAAAATATTTGAAAAAATTACGTCAAATGGGTGGGGGGGGGGGGTTAAAAAAAATTGTTTACGACTAGTTACATGGGCTAGAAATGGGATAAAAAATTTAAAGAAATTATTTCCATGATTTATAGATGGCCCCTAATATATTATCTTTCTCTAAAAAATAGGTGTGTCAGGGAAATCTCGAGAACATTGTTGTCGCTCTTCCTCAATGCCGATTTTATTATTACATTTATAGTTGAAAACAATTAATTTTTTACCAAGAAAAAGGGAATTTTTAACAAAATAGTGAAATTTTGAAGCAATCTGATGAATCTTTTTGTTTAAAAAAATTCATTCTCAACAAGAAGTGTAATAGTTGATATTTCCACCACAAAATATTTTAATTTTCGATAAAAGAGGCTAAATTACAAAAAATACGAATTTTCAACAAAAGAGTTGAATTTTCAACCAAGCAAGATTTTTCAATGAATAAAGAAAAAAGCTTCATCCAAATTGTTGAGTTTTCAAGTGATTGTGACAAATTTTTTTAAAAAAGAGTTGAATTTTCAATACAAAAATATACATTTTTCTAACAAATTAATTGAATTTTTACTAAAAAAGTGAGCTTTCAAATAAATAAATGAATTTTGAACTGAAAACGATCAATTCTTCAGCAAAAATGGAATACCTACATTTTTTAATTGAAAAAACTAATTTTCAACAACAACAAAACGAATTTTGAACAAAAAAACCTAATATTCAACCAAATTAGTTACATTGTTGACCAAAGAAATGAACTTTTATCTAAAATGATGCATCTTTAATAAAAAAAATGTAACCAAAAAGATGAATTTTCGACGCAGAAGATGAACTTTCTACCAATGAAAGACAAATTTTCAACTAGATAGATAAATTTTTAGCTGAAAAAGATAAATTTTCAACAAAAAATACAATAGTTCAATTTTCAGTTAGAGGAATAAATTCTCAACCAAATCAAATAAATGTTGAACGAACTAGTTAAATTCTCAACCAAAAAGATTGAATGTCTATAAAAAAAATTTCGACGAAAAATGGAATGGTTAAATTTTTTGTTAAAGAAATTAATTTAAAAAAATGTATTTTTCAACCAAAGTAATGAAATTTCAAGCAAAGCGATTAATTTTTTACCAAAAGGAATAATTTTTAACAAAATACATACATTTTCAACAAAGTATTTTAATTGTTAATGGAATTTTCAACCTAATAGTTGAATTTTCAACCAAAAAGGTTAATTATTTCAAATAAAATAAAAAGGAAATAAAAAATTTAGTTGAATTTTTAGTTGCAAAAATTATTTAAAAAGAAATTAAATATAAAAAAAATAAGTTTTAACTAAAGAAATTAATTTTCAACCAATAAGATTTAAAAAAATGTTTTTTAATCAAATACATGAATTTTCAACCAAATATTTTAATTTATAATGAAATTTTCAATCTAATAGTTGAATTTATGAACAAAAAGGTGAATTAGTAACTAAGAAGATTAGCATTCTGCAAACAAGACAAAGTTTCAACAAAATACAGAAATTTTTCAAGAAATAGTTTAATTTTCATGTGGAGAAGATTGATGTGCAACCAAACATGAAATTTTAATTTTTCAGTTTAAAAAATTGATTTAAAAAACAACATTTTAAGCCGAAAGAATGAATTTAGAACCAAAAAGATTAATTTTTAACAAGATACTTAAAGTTGTAACCAAAGCGATGAATTAGTCACCAAGCAGATTAATTTTCTGCCACAAAAGAAAAAGTTTCAAAAAAATACGGAAATTTTCGACAAAATTGTTGTATCTTTAACTGAAGAAGGTAAACTCAACCAACCATGGAATGATTAAATTTTCAATTAAAAAAATAGTTTCAAAAAATTGTCAACAAAATAGTTAAATTTTGAGAAAAAAAGATTTTGCATCTAAAATAATGAATCATTAATTAAAAAAATGAAATTTTAACAACGTAGTTCCACTTTCAACTAAGCAGAAAGTCAAATTTACAGTATGAATCGAGCAGCACCTGTTTTAAATACCATATATATGTATTCCATATTTTTCCATTTTACTTTTTATGTGGTATTCATCTTGAAATATATATGGAAAATCTTCAAAGTGTAAAGTTGTGATGAGACGCTCAAACTATTAATAGAACTAGCAAAAAAATCGTTTCTACTAAATTTCACCATGAACATTTATGTCTCATTTTTCTCAATCTTGAACTCTAAAAAGAAAATTTGTATACAAAAGCAAAATAATTGCGTTAAATTGAATATTTTAGAAAATTCGTATCGAATTCAAATACACTCAACTCCCGATATAAGAACGGTTTGACGCATAGTTTGCAGTGGCCCTAACCCTCGATCGGGGGAATCAAAATGTAAACAGGTTTCAACGCATGATGCGACTAGATGCAACTAATGCGCTGGAAGTGCGGCATTCATGCTGTTTGTCACGCTTGACTGAGAACCGCCTCTCCCTCGGTCCCGCGGTTCTTCTCATCATGAGGCTGTCGAGGACATCAATTCTAGGAATATCGTAAACGGGGAGAGGGGGGGGGGGGGTCTTTTATCGGGAGTTTAGTGTAGTTGAATTTAATTCTACCTTAATGAATAGTTCATCCAGAAATACTTTGAAAATGTATTTTTTTATGTTTTTTCAACGATACAAAAATAAGAGTCCGGTGTCGGATGCGGAGAGTCATATTTTGTCAATGAAAAAAATAATCTGCCAATTTTAAAGAATTGTAAGTAAGTGGAAAAGATTGTGTCAGCAGGGCTCGGAACGGGTTACTTTTTAGTAATTTAGTTACTTTTTTGATCAGCGGTTACTGAAAAGTTACTTATTTTATGAAAAGGTTACTTCTGGTTACATTTTTTCCTGAAATGACGAAATGAATTAATTCATTAATGATTTAAAAAATTGTAACAAATGTAAGAACTCAAATTTTGTCAGTAAATTGGGCACTCTAGAGCGGGAAAATCCTAATCAAAATTGCAATTTAGCTGAAATTGCTAGTTTTTGATTCAAAATTCAAATATTTTTTGTTGATAAAACGAACTATGTATTATATTTTTCGATGAGAATTTATCTTCTTTGGTTAAAATTCAGTTCAGAGTTGAACAATTTTTTACTAAAACTTTATTTTTTTGTTGGAACTTCATCATTTTAGTTGAAAATTTGAATTTTTGGGTAGAAAATTAATCTTCTTGATCCGAGATCACCCGTTTGTCTAAAAATACATAATTTTATTTAAAAATTTATCTTTTTGGTTGAAACTGTACTTATTTTGTTGAAAATTTGTCTTTTTCGGTTGAAGATTCCCCTATTTTCGTAGAAAATTCAACTATTTTATTAACAGATAACTTTTTTGTCAAAAGTTCATATTTACTGGTTGAAAATTCTACTGTTGTGTAAAACTTGGTATTTTTGGCTTAAAAACTCAACAATTTGGCTGAAAAATAACCTATTTTGTTGAAAAATCGCCTTTTTCAATGAAATTCTACTGTTTTTTGTATCAAATTGTAATCTTTTTTGGTTATTATATCAACTGTTACATTTTTTTTTTAGAATTTATCTTATTGAGCTAGAAAAATTCAACCATTTTTTTGAAAGTTGAACTACTTTCTTAAGCATACATTTTTTAGTTGAAGATTCATAATTTTGGTGGAAACTTTGTCTTTTTTGATCAAAAGTTTTTCTTTTTGGTTACTTTTTTACTACCTGATTGTCACTGTTCGGTTACTTTTTTGAGAGAAGTATGGTTACTATTTTTTTAAGCTTGAGCAGTTTCGAACCCTGTGTTATTCATATTGAATTTACTGTAATTTTCTCACTTTAATCCATAAAAAAATGTTGGAAAATAAACCGAGTTTTTTTCAGAGAAAGTGTATTTTGAATTGTGAATTGGTAATCTGGACGTGTTCGTTTTAGCGAATCGATTGATATAATCTGGTTTGCAAAAAAAAAAGTTGCATATAAATTGGGTGTTTTATTCTAATCAGAATACGAACTCAGATTCAAGGACTGAATTACAATTCTCCTATTGACATTTTTGTCCCAGGGAATTGCAGTATATTCGTCTGAAAGGTCATAATAATATAGAAGTAAGAAACTCGACGGAATCTTTTCCGTCGCCGACCGTGGAAAATATTTCGAGGAGAATTTAGAGAATGCAATTTACGTCGGATTATATGAAACCTAAGAGAGGTTGTTTTTTTAATATTCAGGTAGCGTGCATCCGACATTGACAGTGGCTCACACGTCCTACAGTTGTCACGATGTACTAGAGAAGAAGAGCACGGAGAGCAGCCCCAGTCATAGTCAGATGTCACGAAACTCCTCTAGAAAGTCAAATAATTCCCTCCTCGTCAACAACGGAAAATATGAAGGTGAGTTTAATGAATACGTTTTTTGCAGTATTCAAGTTACTGCACAGTATTATATTTCAACAGGAGTTTTAATATAAATACTCGCATTTCACAAGAGAACTGCATAATTTTAGATGACTTTCAAACCTCAAAAGTCCAATTTTTAACAAAATACGGGAATATATGAAAAATACATGGAAAGTTAAATTTTCAACTAAAAAACACAATATGAATTCAACAAAACGGTCAAATTTTCAACAACAAAAAAAACAACATATTTTCAACAAAATAGTCAAATTGTAAGTCAAAGAGATAAATCTTCAACTGAAATTAATGAATTCAAGTGACCGAAGAAACTCATTTTCAAAATCCTCCGACTAATCTGTCTAATTTTCCATTTTCCCTAATCATTGGTATTCAGCTAACAGAATTTTAGCCTGGTAAAAAATAATTAAATTTTCAAACAGAATAGTTAAACTTTCAATTAAATTGTTGCATTTTCAACAAAAAAAGGAATTTTCAAAAAAACTGATGAATTATAAACCAAAACATGAAATTTCTGTAAGGAAATGATCAATTTTCAAACGGAAAAGACAAGCTTCGAGAAAAATAGTTGATTTTTTAACAAAAAAGTTAATTTTCTTCCAAAATAGTTGAATTTTCAACCTCAACACTGCACTTCATTATATTTTGACAGGAGTTTTATTAAAAATACTCGCATTTCAGAAAAGAAATGCATGATTTTAGATGACTTTCAAAACAAAAACGAAAATTTTCAACAAAATACGAGAATATATGAAAAATACATGAAAAATTGAATTTTCAACCAAAAAAAACAACATATTTTCAACAAAATAGTCAAATTTTAAACCAAAGAGATAAATCTTCAACTAGAATGAATGAATACGAAGTGACGGAAAAAGTTCATTTTGAAAATTGCCTGACTTCTCCCTGACCAATCTTTCATTTTCTCTGATCATTATTATTCAACTAACAGCATTTTAACTTTGTAATAAATAATTAAATTAAAAAAAAATATACAGTCGAACTTGGATAAGAAGAAACTTGATTGGACTTCATTTACAAAATTCCCTGACTTTTTATTTGTCTGAATTTCCATTTTCCCTGATCATTAATATTCAACTAACAGAATTTCAGCCTGGTAACAAATAATTAAACTTTTTAACAGAATAGTCGAACTTTTAATCAAATTGTTGTATTTTCAACCAAAAAAGAGGAATTTAAAAAAAAACATGAAATTTTTATGAGAAAATGATGAATTGTTAAACGGAAAAGGCAAGCTTTGAAAAAAATAGTTCAATTTTCAACAGAACGAAATTCCAATTGAATTTTCAACCATAAAATATGAATTTTCAACGAAAAAGTTAATTTTGTCCAAAATAGTTGAATTTTCAACCTAAAAACTGCACGTTATTATACTTCAACTTATTAAAAATACTCGCATTCCAGAAGAGAACTGCCTCATTTTAGATGAATTTTAAAACCAAAAAGCCAAATTTTCAACAACATAGATGAATTTTCAAACAAACAGTTGATGATTAATCTAAACTAGATCAATTTTTAACTAAAATGGAAAAGTTGAATTTCTACAAAAAAAGCATATTTTCAACAACACAGTCAAATTTTCAATCAGAGATTAATTTTCAGCTAATACGAACGAATACCGGGTGACCGAAAAAATTCATTTTCAAAATTTCCTGAACTTTCCCTGACCAATAATATTTCATTTTTCCTGATCATCATCATTCAACTAACAGCAATTCAACCCTGTAATAAATAAATGTTCAACAAAATAGTTGAATTTTCAATAAAATTGATGCATTTTCAAGCAAATAGTTGATTTTTCAAAAATATAATTTAAATTTAAAAAAAAAAATCATTTTCAATCCACAAGGACGAATTTTTCTATGCAAATAGATGAATGTTGAAAAAAAGTTTTGAATTTTTGGCAAAAAAAATTACCTTTCAATAAAATATTTGAATTTTTAACAAAATATCAAAGGAGATAAATTTATAAACCAAAAAAAAACGAATTAAATTTTCAAACTGAAGAGAGGAGTTAAAAAAAAACTGTTGAATCTTAAATAAAAAAGATATTTCTATAATAAAGATGAATTTTTAAACCAAAAGGACGAACTTTAAAAAAATACTTAAATTTTCAACAAAACAAGATTTCAGTTTAATTTTCTACCACAAAATATGAATATTCTACAAAAAAGTTTATTTTTGACCAAAATAGTTGAATTTTTAACCCAAAAAGAAAAATCTAAAAAAATAGTTAAATTTTCAATGAAAAAATATTACTTTTATGCCACAAAAGGTAATTTTTTTGATCCAAAAAGACTAATTTTCAACAAAGCACTTTAATTTTCTACCAGCGAAGATGACTTTTTAATACAATAAATGAATTTTTAACAAAATAGTTTAATTTTTGAACAAAATGTTGAATTTTCAACCAAATGTTTGAATTTTCAAACAAAGAAGATGAAACTTCAACTAAACACATTCTAATTTTCAACCCTGAATGTAAATAAAAAAAATGTCAACAGAATAGTTAAATTTCAAACCAAAGATTTGAATTTTCAAAAGAATAATTAAATTTTCAATTGAATATTTAAATTTTAACAAAATATTCGAATTTTGAAGCTACGCAGATGAATTAAGAACCAAAAAGACGAATCTGCAACCAAGATAGTTAATTGTGAAACAGATAGTTGAATTTGAAAAAAAAAGATACATTTTCAACAAAAAGTTGAGAAGGTAAATTTAAAAAAAAAATGTTTTTCAACCAAAAAATGCGAAATTTAAGGAAATCTGTTGAATCCTGAACGAAAACAGACTAATTTTCAAAACAAAAAGAGGAATTCTCAGTAAAAGAGTTGGATTTTCTACCAGAATAATATTTTCTGTCAATAAAGAAAAAACATCTCATCAAAAATGTTGAATTTCACTGAAATTTTCAAGAAACAAAAATAAATTCTCAAGCATGCAGTCGCATTTACAAACAAAAAGTTGCACTTTAAAGCAAAAGACAAGACAAAAGAGACGAATTTTCAACGGAATAGTTCAACTTTTTAGAAGAAAGTTGAATTTTCAAAAAAAAAAAGAAATGAATTTTCCATTTAAAAGGATGAACGTGTTGTCCAAATGGTCGATTTTTCAACAAAAATATGAATTCTCAACAAACAATGTAATAGTTCATAATCTAACTAAAATGTAAAATTTTCAACCAAAGAGTTGATTTTTCAAGAAGATAATTGACCTTTCAATAAAACAGACGAATTTTAAAACCAAAGATACGAATTTTCTACATAAGTAGTACAAGAAATTTTTTATTTTTTCACTAAGATAAAAAAAATTTCTAACCAAAATGGGAGAGTTAAATTTTCAAAAAAAAAAGCATATTTCCAAGAAAATATTCAAATTTTCAACCAATGAGATAAATATTTAACTGAAATAAATCAATTTTCAACCAATAAAGAATTTTCAGTCAGGAAAGAAAAAAAACTTCATCTAAAGTGTTTAACTTTCAAGTCAACAAATCAAGTAGTAGAATTTTGAAGTCAAAAATAAGAATTTTCTGCTAAACAGTTGAATTTTATATCAAATAGTTCATTTTTTAATAGAATGATTTGGAATATTCTCAAAATTTAAATTGTTTTCCAATCATTTTAAAACTTCTATAAAAATTCGAAACTTCTTTTAAAATAATTCAAAGTTTCCCTAAAAAATTTTTTAATCCTGCAAGATTAAAGAAATTGCCTTAAAATCTTTCAACGTTTTTTTTCTGACGTTAAAATATTCTAAGTTTTGTTCATAATTTCATTTTCCTCACCTCTTTACAAGCGTGAAAAAGTTTACAAAATACATAGTATTGTAGCAAAATGCTGAAATCAGAATTATTTCCCAGTATTAAAAAATAATTTATAATTAAAATTGTTTTTATTCTTGATAGTGTTTATGAACTTTGAAAAATAAATTTTATCATGAAATAAAATTACTTATTCGGAATTTTTGATTTAGAAAACGATGATGTAGAAAATTCGTTATCAAAGGTCAAATTTCAGGTACTAAAAATTGAGGGATCCCAGGCCAGACATAAAATGTCAGAGTTCAAAGACTAAAGGTGAGGTCTCAAATGGCAAGGGTCAGGGGTAAAGCGACAAGGGTCAATGTTGAGGTCATTGGTGGAAAGTGAAGGGTCCAAAAGGAACAGGTCATAGGGCAAAGGTAAAAGAAGGAGGGTCACAGATTCAAGTCAGGGGTTGAAGGTCAGAGGTCAGGTATAAGGAACGGTAGCCTTTTGTTAATACCGCTAAATTGAATTGGGTTTTAGAAATTAAAGAACTTTCTAATTTTGTGTACATTACCCACAGATAGTATCAGACCCCTAACCCGGAGACGTATTAACATTTTATTATTATTTTGTTGTTATTATTATTTTATGAACCCGTGAAGATTTTTAAATAAAAGACTTAAATAAAGGGTAAACTCCTAGAGATCACTCTTTTAAAAATCAAATTAATAAATAAATATTCCTAGGTTCCGCCAAGAGTTGTGGTTGAAGCAAAAATTTCCTTACAAATCGAAATTTCATTTTTGTCTTTCTAACATGATAATTCAACATCCACAAAGCCAAATTACTTCAACCAGGGCTCATTGAGTACAGAATTTAATAAGCTTTCTATCGGTTTTCAAGAAATATTTTTATCTTCATTCTGAAAGGCGTTATCACCTTCCAAACGTCAAGGCTAATTTTTAACAGGTCACCATTTTAGTGATTCGATACTATCTATCGGTAGTGTATAATATATAAATTCAATTATAATTTCCAAATTGTGTTCTTTCTACACAAAAAACTTTCTACTCTCTAGATCTGAATTAGTAGAAAACTACTAATTCAAATATCGCCGATTCGTTTCCTGGTAATTAGTAAGAATCCACTAATTCAATGAGTAAGAATAACTGACTAAATGAATTAGTAACTATATCTACTAAAGGAATTGGTAATGATACTACTAAATGAATTGGCAAATGTATTGTTGGTTACTATTTCGAAGGGTAGTCTCAAGTAAATTTAAAAACTGTTTTTGCAACGAAGAGAATATTATTGAAATATATTAATAAATGTTTAAAGTCGGATTAGGTACGATTAAACAACAAGTTAGTTCAATTCGAATTGAAAACATGTTATTGTAATAATTAAAACTAGAATATTATTAATCTTTAAAGGTTTTACAAGACAAAAACAACTGCGAAGTCGTAACTGTTCTTACTTTAGCGAGATAAAACTATAGCTAAATGAAGAAATCATACCTGAAAAAAAATTCCCTGAAAATTTCAAGCTCTATCCAGATATCTCAAGTTTTTTTTGGTATAATTTTTTATAGTCCGGAGCCATTCAAATATTTCTCTTTTTTTTATGAGTCGACTCGGAATAAGTCCACAGTTTCGCGAGTTTATTATGATTTTTATTTTCAGTTTCTGGGGATTTAATTAATATTTTTAATTTAGAAATCTTCAACAATTCATATTACAAGATATTCTCAAATATATTGGCACCATTATATAATTAAATAATCAAATAATACTAAAAACATAATCAATCATTTCCTGAATTTGCCTTTAAAGTCTATGAATTTGAATAATAATTCAAACAAATTTTTATTTGATAGTTGACAGTTGAATTTTGAACTAAAAAAGATCAGGTTTCGACGTAAAATAGAAAAGTTAAATCTGAACATAAATCAATTTTCCAGAAAAAAACTGTCTGAACTAAAATGATGAATCTTTTACTGAAATAAATCATTTTTTAACAAAAGTGTAACTTTTAATTATTTTTTTTTTATCTTCAATGAAAAAGATGAAATTTCAACTAAAATTATGAATACTAATTCACTGGAATACTTACATTTTCCACCAAAAAGATAAAGTTTCAAACAATAAGATTAATTTTGAAACATGAAGAATGATTTCCTACAAAAAATACGTCTTTTGAAGAAAATAGAAGAAATCTCAACTAAAAAAGACAAAGTTTCAACCAAATAGTTGATTTTTCAGTTTAAAAAATTAATTTTCCAGGAAAAAGCAAATTTTCAGCCAAATTGATGAATTTTCAACTAAAATGGTGAACCATTGACTGGAGTAGTTGAATTTTCAACTAAAAATGCTAATTTTTCAACCTAAAATTGAATGGTTACATGTTTTATTTTGTATTATGTTAGACTAAAGAGATGAATTTTTAACTAAAATGTTGGAATATTCGACTGGAATAATGACATTTTCAGTTTCGAAACGATTTAATTTTCTGTTAAAGTAAGAACAAATTTTCAAGAAAATAGCTAACTTTTCAACCAAAGAGATACAGTTTTAATTAAAATAATGAATCTTGAACAAAAAAAATTAATTTTAAACCAAAAAGTTGAGCTTTCAACTCAGTTATTAAATTTGTAATTCAAAAAGATGAATTCTGAACGAAAAATGTAGTAGTTGACATAAAAAAATTAATTTTTAATCAGAAACAGTTAAATTCGACAAAAAAACTACTTTTCAACATGAGTTGAATTTTCAACTTGAAAAGATTTTTCAGTCAAGGGAGAGGAAAAATTGCAAACAAGCTGATGAATTCTCCATGAAGAAGATTAATATTCGAATTTTAAACTAAAAGATCCATTTTCAAACGAAAGTATAATAGTTAAATTTTCATTAAAAAAATTAAATAAACTAAATTAAAATTTTCGCGCTTCGAAGTATCTAGATACGTTCATTTTAACGTATCCGCAGTTTAGCAGTAAGGTGGTTCAAAAAAGGCTTTTTTGAAGACAAAAGAGTGTTAGATTCTGTTTAAAATTTAGGTTAAATAATCATTTTTGTGCCTTACAAGGAAGGTACTCCAGGTGTCCCTCGCCGATTTGATTCTCCCTGATATATGTTGTAGTACTCGAAAAACTATGTGACACGTATTTTTTTTTATCTGCGGAAAAACACTTTAAGGGGGTGAAACAACCCCTCAAAGATAGGGGTCGCAAGTTTCGATTGTATAGTTTTGTGTAGAAAAACAAAATTGATTTCGACCAAACCTACTGGGAAAGTTTCCTCATGATGAAAGATGACTAACGTAATTTTCTCAAAAAAAAAAAAAAAATTAAGGGGGTGAACCACCCCTACATAGTTTTGAAGTTGTGCTGAAAATTGCTAAATTCACAGGAAAAAATTTGAAAAAAATATATTTTGCACTTGAGACAAAAATAAAGTTGACGTGTTTCGCAAAAAAAAATTGTTAAAAAAATTAATGAGGGTAACTACCCCAAAACACTTTTTATTTTATGTCTATGATAATATATACTTTTCATACGCAAAAAAAATTGGGAAATTATTTTTATAACGAAGGAAGTGAAATAGAGTCCATCCAAAATGAAAGAAAAAATTACGCGGGGGTGAACCATCCCTACATAGTTTTAAAGTTGAGCTGAAAATTGCTAAATTCACAGGCAAAAATTTAGAAAAAATATATTTTGCACTTGAGACAAAAATAAAGTTGACGTATTTCAAAAAAAAAATTTCAATAAATAAATGGGGGTAGCTACCCCCAAACACTTCTTATTTTGTGTCTATGATAATATATACTTTCCATACGCAAGAGAAATTGGGAAATTATTTTTATAACAAAGGAAGTAAAATAAAGTCAATTCAACACGAATACAAAAAGTAGGCAGGGGTAAACCACCCCTTAATATTGATAAATTTGCTGAAAATTGCTACATTCATAGGAGAAAATTTAAAAATATATATATTTTGCACTGTGGACCAAAAGAAAGTTGACGTGTTTCGCCAAAATAAATAAAAAAATTAATGGGGGTAGCTACTCCTAACCACTTTTTAGTTGGTGTCTATGATAATATATACTTTCCATACACATTGTAATATACACTTTTTTGACGAATATCATTATTGTTCAAAGTTTGAACAATAAATCTTCGATATACTGTGTGCAACAGGTATTTTCTTCGGATTCTTCTTGCTAGATGCAAGTCTTATTTTGTAATTTTCTACATAATTGGGGGGTGGTTTACCCCCGCGTAATTTTTTATTTATGTTGGATGGGCTCTATTTTACTTCCTTCATTAAAACTAATTTCCCAATTTTTTTGTGTATTGAAAGTATATATTATCATATACACAAAATACAAAGTTTTTAGGGGTAGCTACCCCCATTAATTAGAAAATTTTTTTTTGGGAAACAAGTGATTTTTATTTTCATGTCAAGTGCGAAATATATTTTTTTCAAATTTTTCTCCTACGAATTAAGCAATTTTCAGCACATTTTTAAAAACATGTAGGGGTGGTTTACCCATGCGTAATTTTTTTATTCATGTTGGATGGACTCCATTTCACTTCCTTCGTTATAGAAATAATTTTCCAATTTTTTTTGTGTATGAAAAGCATATATTATCATACACATAAAATTAAAAGTGTTTTGGGGTAGCTACCCCCATTAATTTTTTTACCAATTTTTTTTTGCGAAACACGTCAACTTTATTTTGGTCTCAAGTGCAAAATATATTTTTTTCAAATTTTTTCCTGTAAATTTAGCAATTTTCAGCACATTTTCAAAAATCTGTAGGGGTGGTTCCCCCCCGCGTAATTTTTGTATTCATGTTGGATGGACTCTATTTCACTTCCTTCGTTATAGAAATAATTTCCCAATTTTTTTGTGTGTATGAAAAGTATATATTATCATAAACATAAAATAAAAAGTGTCTAAGGGTAGCTACCCCCATTAATTTTTTTTACAATTTTTTTGTTGCGAAACACGTCAACTTTATTTTGGTCTCAAGTGCAGAATATATT
>CAKNXH010000208.1:0-34128 GCA_932178445.1 Andricus quercusramuli | reverse complement strand
CCCCCCCTCCCAATGACTTCAAAACAAAAAGAGATCAATTTTGAACTAAAATTATGAAACGCCAACCAAAAAACTGAATTTGTACAAAGTAATTCAACTTTTCAACCAAGTAGTTAAATTTCAATTAAGAAAATACGATATATTAACAAAATACCTGAACCCTCTACAGAAACTTTTCACCAAAATAGATGAATTTTCAAACAAAAGACAACATTTTTCAAACAAAGATTGTTCGTTATTTCTCAACCAACCAGTTGAACCTTCTACCAATATAGTTGAATTTTTAGAAAATACATGAATTTTCGACCAAAATTTATATGAATTCTCAACAAAAAGTATAATAGATAATATCATTTCAACCAGAAAAGATTTTGATTTGAAATCAAAATTTTCAACGAAAAAGTCAAATTTTGAATAGAGAAAGGAAAAAAAATCTACTAAGTTGTTAAATTTTGAAACCAAAAAGGTGAATTTTCTGGAGAGAAAAAAAAACAGTTTCATTTTCAAACCGAAAATATGTCTTTTCAACAAAAAAGTTACTGTTTATTTAATTAGTTAAACTTTCTACCAGAATACATGAATTTTCAATCAGAATAGATGAATTCTCAACGAAAAATATAATAATTAATATAATTTCCACAAAAAATCAAATTTGAATTTGACAAAAAAATACGAATTTTCAACAAAATATCTGAATCGTCAGTCCAAAGAGATTAATTTTCTACCCACAACAGAACCATAAACATCAAATTACTCGAATCCCTTGAGCTGAGCGAAGAAAAGTGGGTTGATATCCGGAAAAGCAAAAAAAAAAAAATTTGAAGTCGGATAATATTTTCTGTTTTTTTTTCTTGAATTTCAAATTCAAATTTTTGAAAATTCGAAAAAATTTCTCTATTGCTTTGAAAATTATGACGATTTTTTTTCTATGCACAGTTTCTGCTATTGATTAATGGTAAAAAATTATCAATAAAAAAGAAACGTTTGCACAATTTAGAATTTTTTGCAAATGGCCAAAAACATTTTTTTATTGATTCCAAACGTCAAATTGACCATTTTTGAATGCTTCAAATATCACTGACATTTTTTTCTCGAAAAAGCAAAATAAGAGCATGTTCCTTCGATTTAAGCTGAAGCAGGTTCGACATATTTAACTTTTTCAAAATGTGTGTATAGGACTGAATCCAAAAAACATGTTTTTGGCCATTTTCAAAACATTCTGAATAGACCAAAAAAAATATTTTTTAATTTATAATTTTTATTTATTATTTTCATGCAAAAACTGTACATGGAAAAAAATTCGCCATAATTTTTGAAGCAATAGGAACATTTTTTGGAATTTTCAAATCAAAAAAGAGAACAGATGATATTAACTGATTTCAAAATTTTTTGTTACTTTTTTCGTTTGTCAACCCACAAATATTTTTCGCTCAACTCAAACGATTAGACTAATTTAATCATTTTAACTCCGCTCAAATATACGAAAAACACAAAGTAACATTAAAGTAATTAAAACTGAAGTTTCAAGTCACTGCAAAAATCGTGTCTAATTTATATATAAGTTACATTATAAAATAGAAACGAAGTTACCCTAAAAGTTACCAATAACGTAACTTTATAGTAACTTTGTTACTTGTAACAAGTTACTACCCAAAACTGATCTGAATCCTTCGAAATTCACATTTCTCCTGTATTTTTCCTTATAATTTTTATTTCACTTTAAAAAAATCGTCATATTCAAGGAGACTCGACTAATGTGATAATTTGCATGGTAATTAATTATAAAGAACACTTTAGCTCGAAATTAATTCTAAGGGAGAAGCCGCCACGCCCGACTCATTTGTCGAAAGAGCCTTCATCCCTCTCCCAGTGATATGTACATATGTACATTCTGCACATATGTAGGTATCCTCGACTTGGGAAAAAAGAGACAGGAGCAAACATGGAAAGAGTTAATGCATGAGAGGATGCGAGTGACGAGGCTTTTCGTGATGGAGTATAAAGTTCTTTTCGAAAGCCCCCGATCTCAACCCCAGTAGCGCGAGCTTAACGATCAAGTTACACTATTCCTGTAATCTAGATTCTATATCTATCCTAGAGTTTCCGGATGATGAATCGTGGCAGAAATCCCATTAAGGGGTTTCATTTTCAAAATTCCTTGATTTTTCCTTTACCAATTTTTTATTTTCCCTGACCATTAACATTCAAATGAATGTATTTTTTTGCGGTAAATGATAAATAATGTCCATTAAGGCCCATTCCGTTTTTTCTGGTGTTAAAAAAAATTTTTATTACAAAAAAATTGTTAAAATTTAAAAATTTTAAAAATGAAAAATGTATCATTTACGGTATAACCTTAAAAATCTGATAGGAAAAGTTCCTTGGGACTATATAATTATTAAACTACATTTTGTAATATTGCGATTGACGAGTCCTAGTTTATTCAAAAACTCATGATATTACAAAATGTAGATTAATAATTATATAGTCTCAAGGAACTTTTCCTATGAGATTTTTAAGGTTATACCGTAAATGATACGTTTTTACAATTTTTACAATTTTTACAATTTTTAAATTTGAACAATTTTACAAGAGAGCTGAATTATTTTTAAACAATTTCAAAAATATTCAAAAACTCAACATAGTCTTCAGCGGTTTTTCTTTTATTTCTATAATTAGAATATGCCTTGAAAAGGACCTGAAATTACAGGTTGAAACATGTCGGCACAAATTTTTTTTTAATAACAAAATTTTTTAACACCAGAAAAAGCGGAATAGGCCTTAATGAACATTATTTATTAACATTCAAATACCAGAATTTGTATCATGTAATATTTTCAACACAGGATGTTTTGTAAACAAAAGAAAACTATATTTCAGATGCAAATTTGAAATTTTCAAATTTATTTATTTATTTCAAGCAAAAAAACAAGACTTTTCTAGCATAAAAATGTACTTTTTAACTAAATACTTGAATTTTCAAGAAAATAATTAAATTTTCAAGGAACAGTTGAATTTTCAACCAAATAGTTGCATTTTTATCCAAAAAAGATGAAATTTCCACTAAAACAGATGATTTTTTAAATTAAAAAGACAAATTTCCGAACAAATAGTTGAATTTTTATCCAAAGAAGAATTTAGTTGAGTTTTCAACACAAAGATATGCATTTTTAACAAAAAGTAAATTTTTAACGAAATGGTTGAATTTTCAAAAAAACTGTTGAATTTTTTACCAAAAAGGATGACCTTTAACAGAATTGTTGGATTTCCAACCAACAGCTGCACTTTTTCTTTTAAAAAATGCAGTTTTTACTAAAATGGATAAATTATTAATTTAAAAAGACAAATTTTCCAAAAAAAGTAGAATTTTCATCCAAAAAAAATTTTCAATTGACTTTTCAACATCAAAATATGAATTTTATTCAAAAACTGAAGCTTCTGCGAAAATAGTTGAATTTTCAACCAAAAAGGATGATTTTTTAACAAAATACTTGAATTTCCAACAAAATAATTAAATTTTCAGAAACAGTTGAATTTTCAACCAAACAGTTACATTTTTATCCAAAAAAGATGACTTTTTCATCAAAACAGATGAATTTTTTTATTTAGAAGACAAATTTCCGAAAAAATAGTTGAATTTTCATCTAAAAAGGATTTCAATTGATTTCTTAACACCAAAATATTAATTTTATCCAAAAACTAAATTTTCTGCGAAAATAGTTGAATTTACAACCAAAGAGGATGGCTTTTCAACAAAATAGTTGAATTTCCAACAAAATAATGAAATTCCTAACAAAATAATCAAATTTTCAACAAAGAGTTGAATTTTCAACCAAATAGTTGCATTTTTATCCTAAAAAGATGAAATTTCCACTAAAACAGATGAATTTTTTAATTAAAAAGACAAATTCAAAAAAAAAATTTTTTGACTTTTCATCCAAAAAAGGATTTAGATGAGTTTTCAACACCAAAATATGAATTTTAAACAGAATGTAAATTTTTAACGAAATGATTGAATTTTCAACAAAACTGTTGAATTCTTTACCGAGAAAGATGACTTTTCAACAAAATTGTTGGATTTTCAACCAAACAACTGCATTTTCATCCGAAAAACGCAAATAGATGAATTCTTAAATTAAAAAGACAAATTTTGAAAAAGGTGAATTTTCATCCAAAATAAATTTCAATTGACTTTTCACCAGAAGAATATTAATTTTATTCACAAAGTAAATTTTCTGCGAAAATAGTTGCATTTTTAACCAAAGAGGATGACTTTTTAACAAAATACTTGAATTTCCAACAAAATAATTAAATTTTGAACAAAATACTTGAATTTTCTACCCAAAAAGATTAATTCTCAACAAAAAAAGTGTAATAGTTGATATTTCAACCGCAAAAATGAAATTTTACAGAAAAATATAAAATTTAAATTCAAAAAGACGAATTTTTGACAAATAAAAATTTTTCAGTTATGAAAGAAGAAAGAGTCCACTAAATCGTGGAGTCTTCAAGCCAAAAGGCGAATTTTCTGTACAAAAATTGAATTTTCAGCCAGATTTCAATTTCAACCAACGAGATGACTTTTCAACTATAAATATGAATCTTCAATAAAAAATAATTTTTTTCAATAAAGTGGTTCAACCATAATTTTGAAACAAAATCGTTAAACTCTTAGGCAAAGAATTTTATTTTTCTACAAAAAAGTTACATTTCTATCCAAGAAAGATGAAATTTCTACTAGAACAGATGAACTTTTGATTCCAAATGACAAGTTTTCAACAAAAAATTTGATTTCTCATCCAAAGAAATTTTATTTAGACTTTTCATCATGAAAATATGAGTTTTAAACAAGAAGTAAATTTTCTACGAAGATACTTGAATTTTCAATCCAAAAGGACGAATTTTCAACAAAACAGGTGAATTTGTAAGCAAATAGTTGCATTTTTATCAAAGAAAGTGGAAATGTCTACTAAAACAGATAAAGTTGAAACCCAAAATACGAATTTTCAAGAAAAAAAGATGCATTTTCAACCAAAAGGGATGGCTTTCTGACAAAATTGTTGAAAATTCATTTTGGTTGGTTTATAATTGAACTGTCTACTAAAAAATGGTCTGTTGGTTTAAGGATTCAAAAATTTGTCCAAAAATGCGAATTTTTTGGGTAAAACTTTCTTTTGTCTTCTAAAATTCTACCATTTTGTTGAAAATTCAACTATTTGGTTAGGAATCTAACTATTTTCTTGAAAATTCATCTCTTTTGTTGAAAAATTAATCTTTTTTGGTTAAAAATTGAACTATTTTCTTGAAAATGCAAAATATATTTCGACTTGAAATCTTAAGGGTTTCATATTAAACTTCATATAGTACGTTCACATGAATTTTATTCCAAAGAAGTTATTCCCCAATTATTCCCCTATTTTCGTGAAGAATCACCTGTGTGCGATGATCTGTAACGAAGAAGAAGAGGGATGAAAAAAATTTTCAAAATAACTTTCCACTTTCGCCACATATGTTCTCGGTTTAATTTTAACTCTCGTAATGTTGAATGGCATATCTGATATGAGAAAATATCGCTTATTTCAAAAGTGCCACTCAAAGTGACTGACGTGACTTTCGGTCTTCACACACGTATTTAACCCCATATTTCTCGGATTCACCTCTCGTAATATTCACATCCTTCTCAATAATTTTCATACAAAACCATTATAAAAAAAAATCGAAATTTTAAAACCTATCTAAATTCCAAATTCTTTGTCATGGAAATTTTTTGGGTTCATCGATGCCTTCACATCAGCTCCCGGTTTTCATAATTTAAACAGGGAAACTAGTTTGATTTTTCCCGAAAATAGTGGAATAATAGGGGAATAGAAGACCAATTTTCAAGAGAAAGATTGCATTTTTAATCCCGAAAGATTTTTCAATCGAGAAACAAAAATAACTTAACCGAATTGCTAAGTTTTTAGGACTGAGAGACAAATTCCTCACGATACAGTTGAATTTTTAAACTGAAAATATGAATTTTCGACGGAAAAGTTAATTTTTAACAAATTAGTTGAATGTGCAAACTAATAGTTAAGTTTTCAACCAAATAGTGGAATTTTCTACCAAACAGTTGCATTTCGAACCTAAAAAGATTAATTTTCTACCAAAAGTGATACATTTTTAACCCAAAAAAATTAGTTTTCAGACAAGAAGATACATTTTTCTACCAGAAATATAAATTTGGAAAAAGAGTTAATTTTCAACCAAATAATGGAATTTTCAACCAAGAAGATTAATTTTTTTACCAAAAAGGCTAATTGTAAACGAAATAGTTGAATTTTGAACTGAAAATGAACAATTTTCCACAAAATATTCGAATTTTTATCCCAAAAAGATGGATTTTAACCAAGAAGATTAATTTTCACCAAAAAGACGATTTTTCATTTGAATAGTTGATTTTTTAACTGGAAAGGATCAATTTTGAACTAGGTATTTGAATTTTTATCTCGAATGGATTATTTTCTGACCCAAATAATTGAATTTCTAACCAAATAGTCGAAGACAAAAAGACAAATTTCCTATATAAAAGTTGAATCCTCAAACAAAACAGATAATCTTCAGGCTAAAAATATTAATTTTCAACCAAGAAGATTAAATTGTTTAATGTAAATATGAATCTTGAAAGTAAGAGTTATTTTTCAACAGGATGGTGGAATTTTCAACCCAAAAATATGAATTTTCAACCAAATAGTTGCAATCTGAATTGAACCAAAAAATACGAATTTGCAACAAAATAGTTGAACCCACAAAAATAGATTGATTTTCAGCCAAAAAATTTCATTTGTAACCAATTCAACTAAGAAAGATTTTTCAATTGAAAAAGAAAATAAATAACAATCAGATTGTGGAACTTTCAACTAAAAATGCGCATTTTCTATAGAATAATTCAATTTTTAACCAAAAGAAATGAATTCTGCACGAAAAATATTATATTACAATTTTTAATTGAAAAGAATTAACTTTCAACCAACAAATATAAATAATTAATCCAAAAGAATGAATTTTTCATTCAAAAAGACGAATTTTTAAGTGAACAGTTAAATTGTTGACCGGAAAGATGCCTTTTTAACCAAATTATTGAATATTCAACAAAATAATTACGTTTTCAACCTTATGATACAATTTTCAACCAAAAAGATGAATTTTAATCAGAAATCTAATATGGGACTTTTTAATTAAGAAGAATCACCTTTCATACGAAAATAGTTGCATTTTCAAATTGTGCTTTATCAATTCAGTTCGCAATTAAGCGAAAAATATGAGAAAAAGGCGAAATCTTTTCAAAACAGCAGGAGAAAAGGAATTCTCAATGAAATTAGCATTACTAAACAATAGAATTTGGAAAAAAAACAGCCCAGAAAGTATTAAGTATTTTGTTCGCGATTTCCAAAAATATGGGGTTTTAAAATCCTAGCGGAAAAGTGTAATTATTTCTCAGTGGAGACTATCTTAATTTCTTTAATTAATTTTCAGATTCATCAATAAGATTTCATTCAGATTTCAGTCAAGAGAATTATAAGACCGCCAAAGAGGATTTGAAGTTCCGTTTCACTTTGCAGGATTTAAATTTAATTTTCTGACCTATTAAAAGTAACTTTTCATTAACTTTCTCTTTTATTATTGGCATGATTCTACATCGCTATCGACAATATATATATACGACAATATTATGTGTAGAGTATTTGTTTGCGTCCTTAAGACGCATCGATCGACCTCTTGTTGAAACTTTTATGACCTACCGGTACCGACTTATGAAGTTTTGAAAAATGGATCATTCTGTTTATATGGAAAAAACTTTTTTGATATTCAAAATACGACAAAGTTATATGTAGAGTATTTGTTCGCGTCCTTGAGACGCATCGATTGACCTATTAATGAACCTTTTATGACCCACCAGTACCGATTTATGAAGTTTCAAGAAATGGTTTATTCTGTTTACATAAGAAAAACTGGTTTGATATTCAAAATACGACAATAGCATGTGTAGAGTATTTGTTTGTGTCCTCAAGACGCATCGATCGACCTCTTGTTGAAACTTTGATGACCTATTAGTACCGATTTACATAGTATAGTATAGACAATATTACATGTATAGTATTTGTTCGCGTTCTTGAGACAAATTGATTGACCTATTGGTGAACCTTTTATGATCCACCGGTACCGATTTATGAAGTTTCAAGAAATGGTTTATTCTGTTTATATGAGAAAAACTTGTTTGATATTCAAAATACGACAATATTACATGTATAGTATTTGTTTGCGTCCTTGAGACGCATCGATTGACCTATTGCTGAACCGTTTGTGACTCACATGTACCGATTTATGAAGCTCCCAAAAATGTTATATTCTGTTTATATAAGAACAACTTTTTTGATATTCAAAACACGACAATATTACATGGAGAGAATTTGTTCGCGTCCTTGAGACGCATCGATTGTCCTATTGTTGAAACTTTCATGACCTACCAGTACCGATTTATATTGTTTCAAAAAATGGTTCATTCTGTTTATATGGAAAGAACTGTTTTGATATTCAAAATACGACAATATTACATGTAGAATATTTGTTCGCGTCCTTGAGACGCATCGATTGACCTATTGATGAACCTTTTATGACCCACCAGTACCGATTTATGAAGTTTCAAGAAATGGTTTATTCTGTTTACATAAGAAAAACTGGTTTGATATTCAAAATACGACAATATCATGTGTGGAGTATTTGTTTGTGTCCTTGAGACGCGTCGATTGACCTATTGATGAACCTTTTATGATTGACCAGTACCGATTTATGAAGTTTCAAGAAATGTTTCATTCTGTTTATATAAGAATAACTTGTTTGATATTTAAAATACGACAATATTACATGTAGAGTATTTGTTTGCATCTTTAAGATGCATCGATCGACCTCTTGTTGAAACTTTTATGACCTACCAGTACCGATTTATGAAGTTTTGAAAAATGGATCATTCTGTTTATATGGAGAAAACTGTTTTGATTTTGAAAACACGACAATATTACATGCGGAATATTTGTTTGCGTCCTCGAGACGCATCGATTGACCTATTGATGAACCTTTCATGACCCACCAGTACCGATTTATGAAGCTTAAAAAAAATGGTTCATTCTGTTTCTACAAGAAAAACTTTTTTAATACTCAGAATACGACAATCTTACATTGAGAGTATTTGTTCGCGTCCTTGAGACGCATCGATTGATCTATTGATGAACCTTTTATGATCGACCATTGCCGATTTATGAAGTTAAAAAAATGTGTGTATTCTGTTTATATGAAAAAAACTATGTTCATATTATGAGTACTATAGTACTGTATCTGACATGTTGGTTAGCGTCTTCGAGACACGTCGTATGGCCTATTGACGAACCTTCTATAACCTCTCATGATCTCATGATCAATACCGATTTATAAATTGGAAAAATATGTTGTTTATCTTGTTGATATAAGGAAAACTTTTTTAATATTGCAAATATAACTATAATGTATATAATGTATTTGTTTGCCTCTTCGAGACGCGTCGATTGCCAAAATTAAGAAGTTCTCATGATTTACTATAACCTATGAATATCGTTTTTAAATTTTTCAACAAAATTAGTTTCCTTGTTTATAAAAGAATTTTTTCATGTTGGGAATATAGCAGTACTGCATTTGACGTATTTGTTAGCGTCTTCGAGACGCGTGAATTGATCTTTTGACGAACATTCGAAGACCATAAGTGATTAATCAATAGCTGCTCAGAAAGTTTTAAGAAAAGTTACATTGTTTCTCTGAGGTTTTAATTTGAAGTATATGAATATGGTAGGTTAAAAAGTAGTTCATTATAACAGAACACATGAAGTGACATTTTGGTGGGCCCTCTGATTTTCTGAAAACAAAATTTTCGGAAAGACAGAAAAATAAGCTTGAAAAATATTGAAAGTGTGAATTTTTTTTCTATTGTTAGAGAAAACCTCCGTCTATGAGGAAGCAAATTTATTTAATACTTATGAGGAAGAAAAATGCTCATAAAATGAGCACTAATAAATACACCCATAGTGAATACGTCCATAGTACTTCGCAGCCGTATTTGGTTTTTGCTTGATTTTTCGTGCTGCTTCTTTCATTTTCTGTGCTGAAATCTTCTCTTCCTCTGACAATTTCTTTCTCTTGTCTTGAAGTCACTTTTTCTTGGCAAGTTTTTCTTCTCTTTCATTCTTTTTCCACATTGTAGTTCCACCATTCATCAGCTGTCCCTGCCGCGGGTAATTTCAGAACCTTCCACCTTCATCTTTCTTTTAGGCAAATACTCTGTTGGCACAGTAAATGCCTTTGCGAAACATTCGAAGAAATTCATATCGCTTCGCTCGCAAGTTTGAATTTTTGTCCAAAATGGCTGGCTAACGAAACTGACCTTCATTTTAAGACACTTGAAGAGTATGCCAAAGCCCGATCCAATCTGTCAATTCTTTCGAAAGTTATTGTGCTCACAGGCAGACATACAGTCAGACATACAGACAGACATACAGACACATTCGTAAAAACCTGTTTTTCAGGTTCAGGGGATCTCAAAACGTGGAAATTTCACAAGAACACGGGGGGGGGGGGGTAAATTTTACACAAATCTAAGTGGACGAGAACGAGAATGATTCTTGTTTTAATATCCTAATTCTCGTCTCTTCATTTCTCGATTAAACGAGATTATCGCAGTACGAGCGAGAACGATCGATAACTATATCATATACAATTGTTTTAATATTTTATTTATGGAAGAACAATAATGCTGGAAATCATCCGAAAAAGCAGGATGAATGAAGATTTATGAGCAAACATTAAAGTATATCTTCCCCCTGTGTGATGCTTTTTCCATTGCGCACAGCTTCCAACATGAAAAGTTTCAGCTTGACAAAAAATCTCGTTTAAGAATCTACATCTACAAGCTTTTATGCAACGTGAAAATTACATCTTTCGAAATCTTGAATCTACAGGATTTACGACATTATTCACAATCCCAGTGGGAAAGATTTTTTAAAGTGAAATTGTTCTAGTTTACATGAGAATTTCACTAAAGAATGTGAAACATTATTTATTTTTAATTTAGCCTCAGGAATTTGGCAAATAAAAATACTAATATCTTCAATAATCGATAATGAATTTTTTTTTACCTTTTACGAACCCCGTTACTAAAGAGTTATTAAATGTGGAAACCTATGTAACAATTATTAGGGATTCTTTCAGTTTATTCAATTTGAATTGAAGGTGCGAATCCTCCGATATGGCATACACTGGATTAGAGATATAAACATTATTTTCAATAGATATATGATAATTTATTAATCATTATAATTTGTGTACATCATTAAAATATTTAAATGTGCAAATAACATTTGCTCTCGAATTTGATTTTGAATTATAGGTACCAAAATACAAGTGCATCATGAATTAAGTGTACTTAAGAATCTAATTGAATTATCAAATAATTGATAACAAAGTAATTAAATTCTTTACAAAACAATTACATTTTCAACGAAATAGTTAAATTTTTAACCTTAAAAGATAAATTCGCAACAAAAAAGTGTATTAGTTGATATTTCAACAAAGAAGGATGAAATTCCATTGAAAAACAAAATTAATTTCGAAATCAAACAGATGAATTTTCAACGAATAAAGTTCTTTCAGTTATGAAAGAAAAAAAAGTTCACCTACATTGTTGAACCCTAAAGCCAAAAGACGAATTTTTTGTACAAGAATTGAATTTTCAACTAGAAAAATAGGATTTTCCAGCAAAAAAAATTAATTTTCGACAGAATAGTTAAATTTTCAACCAAAGAGATGAAGCTTCATTAAAAAAGAATCCGAACAAAATAGTTCAACTTTTACCCACGTAATTAAATTTTCAATTAAGGAAGATCAGTTTCCAAGTAAATAGTCAAACTTTAAACAAAAAGATGAATTTTCAACTAAAAATATGAATCTTCAACAGAAAAATTATTTTTTAACAAAGTGGCTTCAACAAAATTTTCAATCAAAGTAGTTTGAATAAGAAGTAAATTTTCTAGGAACATACTTGTGTTTTTATCCAAGAAAGATTAATTTTTTACTAAAAGAGATGAGTTTTTAAATCAGGAAGACAAATATTAAAAAATATAGTTTAATTTCCATCCATGAAAGATTTCAATTGGCTTTTCAACACCAAAATTATAATTTTTCTCGAGAGGTAAATTTTCTATGAAATAGTTGAATTTTCAACAAAAAAGTAGATTTTTATATCAAAATGAATGACTTCTTAACAAGTTGATTGAATTCTCAACCAAACATTTGCATTCTTATTCAAGAAAGATGAATTTTTAAATAAAAAAAGATGAATTAAAAAAAAATAGTCGAATTTTCATCCAAAAAGATTTCAGGTAATTTTCCAACAAAACAGTTGAATCCTCGACCAAAAAGGATAACTTTTCGACAAAATTACTGAATTTCCAAACAAATAGTTGCATTCTTATCCAAGGAAGATGAAATTTCTACTAACGCAGATGAATTTTCAAAGCAAAAATACAAATTTTTAAAAGGCAGTTAGATTTTTATCCAAAAAACATTTCAATTGATTTTTCAACACCAAAATATGCATTTTTCTCAAAAGGTCAATTTTCTGCCAAATAGTGGAATTTTCAGGTGAAAAGATTGACTGTTTAACAGAACTGTTGAATTTTCAAACAAATTATACAATTTACAACCAAAAAGATAATTTTCAGCACGAAGCAACTGCAAAAAAAGAAATTTAAATACAAAGCAACTAAACTGCTAACAAGAATGTTATATCCGGGTTACTGCAAAACTTAATTTTAAAAATTCTCTAATTTTTCCCTGACCAATTTTTCATTTTCCCTGACCATTAATATTCAAAGACCAAAATATTACATTTGTAACATTTTGAACCTAGAATCTTCCATAGGCGGAATAAAATAATTTAAAATAAAAATTTAAAATTTTTAAATTGATTCTGCTTGACAGTTATTCAAAGTTATATAAATTCCCTGACTTATTCAAGATTTTTTTCTAAATCCTTGACTTTTCCCTGAATATTTACCTAATATTGTACATAATATATTCACCTAAATATTTAAGAATTAAATTAAGAGGTATTTTTATAAAAATTAGCCCTCTTTTAGGAATTTTCAACTCTATTTATTTTGAAATGAAAAATTATATTTGGTTCAAGTGTCAACTATTACATTTTTTTACCGAAAAATCATCTTTTCAGACTGGAAATATAATTTTTTTTTTTGGTTCAAGATTCATAATTTTGGTTGAAAATCATTCTCATGAGATCAAAGTTAAAACAACTATTTTGTTTGCGGTGGAAAATTGAATTTTTTGAATGAAAATGTAACTATTCTATTTTTGATTAAAAATTGATCTTTTCTAGCTCCTTTTTGGTTGAAAATCTATCTTCTTGGATGAAAATTTAATTGTTAGATTCAAAATGAGTTATTTTTTAAAATGTCCACCTTTTTGTTAAAAATTCATTCTGTTTGAGAACCATTCTTGAAAATTCAAGAATTTTATTGACATTTTTTTTCTTCCTTGTCTAAAAATGGTCGTTGTTGAAAATTCAATTACGGTGTCGAAAATTCGTCTCTTGGATTGAAAGTTCATCTCGTTTTGCAGAAATTTCATCATTTTTTGTTAAAAATGCAACTGTCAGGATAAAAATTAATCTTTTTCGGTTTATATTCAACCATTTTTTTAATTCACATTTTTGGCTTTTAGTTAAAAATTTATTTCCTTGCTTGAAAATGTAACTATTTTATTGAAAATTCATTTACTTTTTGGTGCAAAAATTAATCCTCTTATTTACTGAAAATCTAACTATCTGATGGAAAATTATCTATATTGTTGAAAATTCGCCTTTCGTTTGCAAAATGAAACATTACATTTTGTATTGAAAATTCATCTTTGTCGATTGAAAATTCAACTCCGTGGTTCAAAATTACTTATTGGCAGTTTATGAATCTGTAGATACTGCTTTCTAAATAATATATATTGGTTTGTACAAATTAAGTTATAGTAATAAATTAGAGTTAAAAACATTAACTTGTTCAAATTTTTTGAATTTGTATATTTTTGTCTTAGATAATTTGATATTTCTGAAAGTTTCGAATAAAACGGGACATAAATTAAAAAGTAATAGTAATACGTGGAGATCTGCATGAAATGAATATATGCATATATGGGTAATTGTCAAATTGTAGGCAAATTTTAGCACCTACAGTGGCAATCATATTATTAATAGGAATTAAATATTTCATAACGGAAATTGATCTTATCACATGTAAAAATTTTTAATCCAAAAGGGGCAGTTATGAAAATGAGAAATAATAATGAATTCATGCGCACGCGCATATAATCAGTCGTACGCTGTTCTATTGTACCGTACGGTAATGATGCGAGAAAAATGTTCAAGTTTAACCTTTTTTAATGTTTATAGAAAAATAAAAAATTTTAATTATGAAAAGTCACCTACTTATGAAAGAAAACACCGCCAAGCAAGTAACGGAGTGGTTTGTATGATTTTTTTCACCCCGAAAATGGTTTTCAACGCACATACGGGAATGACGTTTCTGTTGTCAAGATGCTCTTTTCAGTTTTAATATCGGATTGACAGAAAAGAGAGTTAATATTTTAAGCTTAATTTTATAAAATCTTGTATTAAACCATATGCCTAATATTTTGGTATATACTACTCAACTGTAACTACAATATTTTACTAGAAAAAAAGACGTACGGTGATGACGTCTAAAATGGCACAAATTGAGGGACAGACTTCAAGGCTTTTACAATATTATTTGTTTGACTTGAAAAATGTGCATGCATTGAATTTATGTTCATGTGAAGTTTACAAACTTGATACGTTGAGCGTTTTTCAGGTTACTGTCTCAAAAAAAGGAGAAAATCAGTTTATCCTTGTGCAAAGTGAGGTTGGGACGACGTACGGTAATGACGTTTCGGGTGTTCATATATTAAATTAATGTTAATAGGAACAGAAATGAAAAAAAAAAGAACTGACCATTTTGTAGAGGATGATAATGAGTGTTTATTAAAATTAAAAAAAAAAATCAGCACGAGTTTCTAAGTTAATGTTATATTACTGGGACTTCGAGTTTGCCTTCAATTTGACAATGCCCCATATATGAATATATGGAATCTAATATCATGTTAAGCTCATTGAGGGTCAATATAAATACGAAAATTTTAATTGAGAAAATTGGATTTTTATTCAATTTCAAGCCACTGTAGTTCCATCGGCTTGATTTTCTGAATTCTCCTCAGTCAGTACCTGCGCTCTCTGTATTTCATCTGCTTCTGTGTTTCATCTAGTTTGTTCTTACTGTCTAATATTCTTGAAAATTTTCTTTTTACATTTTATTTTCGAAGTAAATTGACAGACATGTTCGACAGCCAACGAGAACATTTCTTATGAATACATAAATGGGCTCGTTCGAAAAATGTTCTTGTTAATCGAGTAAAATATATATTTATTATATAAATAGTATATATATATATATATATATATATATATATATATATATATTTCTTTAAATATATATATATCACATATACCACCCATCTCACGGATGTGAGACGTGGCCATAGGTGTATTTTACCGCGGTTCTACTGGGGGCCATTGACATTTTTTCAAGATGGCAGTTGCTCTTAGTGGTACCCTGCGGTGGTTGTTTAACTTTGTTTTTAATTATATATATAAAGAAATATGTCTTTCAGTTCATATATAAAAAATGGTTCGAAAAATAGTATTGTTAAGAATGCTTAAAAAACCTGCTTGATTCTTTTCATCCAAAGTGGATTGTAGACAGTTTTCAGTCCTTATCAATTCCAATTTTTCAGGATCCTCAGTGTAGGATGAGGTAGCATTCTTCATCGATTGATCAGCTGTCGATTCATTAGCCAGAATAGTGCTTGACTTGATATTCTCAACGAGTTCGAATTCAATATTCATATCATTCAAAAGAATATTTTCTTCAGGTCCAAAAATGTTGTGTATGTATAAGACCAACTTTAATGAACGACTGATTGGGATTAGCAGAAAGTTCTTCTGTAATTATTTGTGAATCGCTTTTATTAACTGAACTATCATCCAAAGGAAGATTTTACTCATAAACTCTTGTCGTAACTTAATTTTATGATCAACTGCAACTTTTAAACTACTTTCAAACACGTTGTCCTTTTTTTCAAATTTATTTTTTTTGATTCAGTTTTTTTCTCTTCTCTCGATTCTTCTTAGTAACTGCCATTATAATTATCTATTGGTTGACCTTAAATCAATATTTTATAAATTGATAACACAAGTTTAAGTTTATTTTATCGAAGCACATGCTCATGCGTATAATAGCCCTTATCACTGTTTAAGTAAATTTTTCTTACAATCAGAAAATGTTTCCTTTTTTTTTGGAAATTATAAATATAAAAAATTGATAAAAATTGATATTGACGTATTATGTGAAGTATTCCAAATTTCCAAATATGAAAGCGGGGGGAATTTAAAATATATTTATTTTGTCAGAATATTCGGGACGAATAGCCAAGCTTATGAAAATGAAAAAAAAACCTTTCACATTAAATTTTGATGAAAATCCTATAATTTTTTTAGGGTCCACGTTTTGAGATTCCCTGAAACAAAAAAGCAGGTTTTTACAAAATGTCTATCTGTTAGTTTGTCTGTCTGTTAGTTTGTATGTCTGTTAGTCTGTACATTTTTAGTTTGTTAACACGATAACTTTCAAAAGAATTAACGTATTGGTTTGGGATTTGGTATACTCTTCAAGTGATCTAAAATGAAGGTCAAGTTTATTTGCCAGTCATTTTGGATAAAAATTCAAAAAGTGATCACATGTTGAACAATTTTTTAACACTTTTTTCAATACTTGACTTATAGCATTTACAAAATTTCAAAAAACAAAAGAAAATGAATATTTTAAGCCAAACAACGCACGATATGAAGAAAGTCTAGAGACAAAAATGTTACTTTTTGAATACCCTATAATATTGTCAATAGACATTTTTTAATTTTTTTGAAAAATCGGAAATTCAAATTTTTAGAAAACAAAAAATAATGAAGAAATAAAAAATTCCATTTTGTGGTCAAACTATACAAGATAAAAAAAAGATGAATTGATCAAAATTGTGCAAAAAAAATCTACTTTGTTATTATTCACTTTTTGATCTGCCATTTTGAATTTTGCAGTTTTAATACTGAATTCGAAACCAACGACCTGAGTGTCCGTCAGTCCGCCCGTCGTACTTTTCTCCTAGAAGGAGAAATAGGGGAAGGGGAAACAAAGTGAATATAGGGGAGGGTAAATAAAAGAAATTGTGGGAGGAAAAGTAGGGAAATCAATGGAAAATGAGGGGAAGGGAAGTAGGGTAAGTAAGGGGAAATGAAGCAGTGGGAAGTAGAGTGAAAGAGGGGTAGGGGCGGAAAAGTAGGGGAAACGGGGAGTAAGTGGTAAAGGGGAAGTTGGGGGAGCGAGGGAAAATAAAGAAATGACTAGTAGGAGCACTCAGTTATTTTTGGATGGGAAGCTGAGAGAAAATGTATGACCCCATAAAAAAAATCTTATTTGGAAGGGTTCAATTCGTAAACCTGAACCTCAAGGGCCACATTTTTTTCTGCTGTACAAGAAGCAACTCTATGAGGCATTATGACCCAGGTAAAGAATGGGGATCCTTCTTGACAGTTTTTTGTCAAAGTTGAGTAGGTCTGACCTACTAACCTGGGATCAACAGTGGATACAGGATCTACCCTTGAAGTGAGGGGAAAAAATGTTGGGGAGGTGAGGAGAACTGAGGAAGTAGGGGCCTGAGTGGTGGAAAGGGAAACTAGAGATAGAGAAGGGAAATATTTGAAATGAGGAAAGGGAAAGTGAGGTGAAATGAGCGGAGAAACAAGTAGAGGAATTGAGGGGAAATGCGGGGACTGTAAGTAATGGAATTGAGTGGAAATTATTAGATTATTAAATTATTATTATGTTATGAAAATATTAATTGGGAAATAGGGAAGTAAGGGTGGAAAGGGGAATGTCAGGGGAGAAGGGGAGGAAAATTATAGGAGGGGGAGGTTTAAGCGACTCAATTATCGGTTTGATCACTAATTTGTGTTACATTTTAATCAGCTTAGGACTTTTGGATTCATTTTGAGCATTCTGCACTGTGCATACGGAAAGAAACATTATCTCAATTTTTTCAAAAAATATATTTATCACGTTTTGTTCGCTTACTCCTCATTTGTTATAAGCATAAATTGTGAATTGTGTTTTTGTAGAGCTGAAGGCTGAGCTTTCTGAGTGAGATATAGTTTGGACTTATTGTTGGAGTGTCTGTGGCATTTGTGGTATGTTGTGTTGTTGCTACTGTCGGTTGAGGCTCCTGATAGTGAAACTCTCTGTTTTCTGTGTAACTAAATTCATAATATGTGGTTGAGGGAAGAAGAGACATTGTCTGTGGGAACAGCCATACCCACAGGGTCAATACTAGATTTCTGCGCTGTGCTCTACTTATTGGATAAGTTTCCGCTTCTGAACTCACAGCCATTGTTCGCCTAAAGACCGATCGTTCCTCTCGAGCTTCAAAATTGATGCTTATAATTTATTGAGACAGCCGAAACACTAGCTCCGGAGATGATAGACCCTCAGGGTTTGGAATGAGTTACTAATGGCTTAAGGTGCTTTGTCTTCGTCCAAAATCAATATTAGCGAGAGACGTATATTAGTATTTATATTTAATCCTTTGTAGCCATTAAACTTAAGATTATGATCTGTGAATTATTCCTTAGGACGGAGGAATTTTGCATTTTAAAATTAAAACCATACAAGAATGAAAATTTTAGATCAGAAGCCTTTAAGACTTAAAATTTGTCAACCTAAGGGAGGCAAACTAGGGTTTTCCAAATGTAACTGAAGTTCGCAATGTTTATAAATTAAAATAAGTTTTTTTTAGTTCCGGAAATAAATTTTTTGGATATAAAATAAAGTAATGAATTATTTTAGAGGGTATTCATGCTATGACAACTACGTTTTATCCACCCAAGCACTCTAATATATACATGTTTTAATCCTTATTTTCACCTAAACGCTCGGTTCTTGGTTGTTATTTCACAAATTAATTGTATTCAATGCCGGGCAACACCAAAGTTTTTATCCTTATATCTTCACCTAAAAACTGATATTTAACAAGATTTTGATTGAAATTCAAAAATTTGTTAAAATTAAAAAAATTCTAATGTGTTTCTGAACGCTCGATTTCCGAATTTTATTTCACGAATTACTTGCATTTCATATCGGATGACAGCAAAAACTGTTTCATCCCTATATCCTTATCGGAAGACTGCAATTCAGAAAAATCATTAAATTGAGAAAAAAATTTTATTTCAACTTTTTTCTGAACCCTGATATGTTGTATTTTGTTTCACTGATTACTTGTATTTCATGTCAGAAAACACAAAAGGAATCATCCCCCTAACACTATCGGAAGAATGCGATTGATCCACTCAGATAAAACGTCTTTCGATAGGGATATTTGGATTGAACTTTTTTTTGCTGTTAGACATTAAATACAAGTGATTGGTGAAATAAAACCTGCAAACCGAGCGTTTATAAGAAAATTATATATATTTTTTTAATTTGAACCAATTTTTTAAATTTAAGCAATTTTGGGAACTAGCAGTATCCCGGTAGGGATATTGAGATAAAACTTTATTTCGCGTTGCAGCACATCAAATACAATTAATTTGTGAAATAAAATCCGAGAACCGAGCGTTTAGGGGGAAATTATAAATTGAAAAATATTAAAATTTTTATTATATTTCCGTAATTTGAAAAAATAATTTATATTTTCGTTTATAAACGTTGAGAACTTCAGTTCCCGGAAAAAAATTCCCTCCAAACTTTACCCAAATCCAAATTTTCGGAAAAATGAGATTTACGTTTCTGAGACTGAACTTAGCTTTCGAAAGATTATGAATTGAAGATTATCGAATAATTTACGCAAAATTACTTTGAATTTTGACTGTCGCGCCCAAAGATGCCCCAAGGAACTAAAAATGCACAATTTTGCACCAAATTGACACATATGAACGTATTCGACAACCGGAATGTTTTTAAGCCTTTTCGAACTAATTTACAGTTGTTTAAACAATTTCCATTTGTTAAAATAAATTTTTTTCCTAGTAGCTCATTGAAAGTTATGTTTTACGTTTAATTTGATAATTAGACATTGTCAGAAAAACTGATCTTTGTTTCAAGCATGTTTCCACTTTAAACAATTATTTAATATTGACTTGTAACTTTTTCCTAAATAAGGGTAGAGAACTATTTTTTTTCTGTTAACTTTTTCGCTTGTTATTAAATATTAACGTTAATCAGATATTACTACCCCGTTCTGTCGGAAACTTGTATTTGTTTAAATACTTTTTTTGTTAGAACAACTTTTTCTTTAAATAAATGTTTTAAATTTACCTTTTTCTGCAATTAATGCGATAATTTGTCATTTCTAAGAACAACATTGTTTGTTGAAAATATCATCCAATTGCTTAAACAATTTATTCAAGATTAATTGAACATTTTGATGGAAATAAGGTATTTAGTAATAAACGAAATAGTTCAACAATTTAAAAAAAATTGGAGTTTTACTTATTTTTACAACAAAGTTACAAGTAAATAATAAGTAATTGTTTAGACAATTGGCAAGTGCTTAAAACAAAGATCAGTCTTTTAAAAAATTTCAAATTTTTGAGATAATATTGTTCGATTAAATGTAAAAAAAGTATCTTTCAATGAGTAAATAGAAAAAAATTGTATTTAAACAAATGGAGATTATTCCATTATATTTGTCAATTTTGTGCAAAATTGCCAATTTCAGTTTTTGGGGGCACTTTTGGGGTTTTATAAGGGGGTGGAAAAGGGCCTCAATATTCGCAATAATTCAGCGGAAATTATTCCTTGAAGACTCCCCAAGAAATTCGGATAATCTTCTATAAGGCCTAGATTATACTTTTCCGAAAACAAAAATAATCCTGACATTTTTTAATTTCAAATTACGATTTTGTCACGATGTAAATTAAAAATCAAAGAATCAATAAATTTTCGACAAATATAAATTTGAGGTTTTCTCCTAGAACCTCACAAAACTGTGGGGGGGGGGGGGCTTCTTCTTTATTAGATTCGAAAAAAATTTCAAAAGGTATGATTTTTGACAACCCAAAGTTACACCCACATTTTTGACTACCTCAACAACTAACACATTAGGTTCTCAATTTTGTTCACAGGCTAAATTAACAGCAAATTAACCTCTCAAAATGAAAGTAGCTGTGAATTCGATCTCGAGTGTTTCCACTTTGTTTGTCACGAGCATTTCACGAGCACTTTTTTTCCCTTCCGCAAATGTATTTGCTTCCACATAGAGGAAGCATTAGTGATTTTTTTGAATAATAGACATACCAAAGTGTTCATTTTGATCAATTTAAAAATAAAAATTCCCAAAAAGTAACAAATTACAAAATAAATAATAATAAATTACAAACAAAAATTTTTTTAATGCAAAGACTAATCAGACAAATCAAATTTTGTATTCAAAATGATAATTTTTCGAGCTGGAAAAGGGAAGGGAAAAGTTCTATCACAGCCTATCCCTTTTCCAGCTTTATGGGTCCTTTACAAAAATTGTCAGCATTATTCTATTTGAAAATTTATGATCAAAAAGTATTTTCTATTCATGCGTCAATTTCGAATTATGTCAATGAAAAAAGTTTTTCTGTTTGAAACAGATGTTTAAAATATTATAAATGAGCATAACTTCCTTAATCTTCAATTGAGTGTATTAATATTATAGAACAATCGATTTACCTCGAATCGAGGAATCTTTCCCTTTTTTCATCAATTTTGAATTATGTTAGTGGAAGAAGTTTTACTATAAAAATCGGTTTAAAAAAATATAAATTACCATAATATCCCTACTTCCTAATAAAATTTCCTACTATTATAGGTCAATCGATTCTCCTCGAACCTAGGAATCTTTTATATTCTTGCATTAACTTTGAATTATGTTGAAGAAGACATTTTTGCTATAAAAACCCGTATTTTCAAATATTATGCATTACCATAGCTTCCTTAGTCTTCAATAGAATGTATTAATATTATAGGCCAATCGATTCGTCTTGAATCAACACAACTTTTCTATTTACGCTTCAACTTTGAATTATGAGAATGAGAAAATTTTTATCATAAAAATCGAGTTTAAAAATATATAAATTACCATAACATCCCTACTCTTTGATATAAATTTTTAATATTCTAGGTCAATCGATTCTTCTCAAACTAAAGAATCTTTTATATTCTTGCATCAACTTTGAATTATGTTAAAGAAAAAAGTTTTACTGTAAAAAAACATATTTTCAAATAATAAGCATTACCGTAGCTTTCTTAGTCTTCGATAGAATGTATGAATATTATAGGTCAATCGATTTGTCTCGAATCAATACATCTTTTCTATTCTCGCATAAATTTTAAATTATGAGAATGGAAAAAATTTTACTATAAAAATCGATTTTAAATACAATATAAATGACGTTAACTTCCTTATTCTTTAATAAAATGTATTGATATTATAAGTCAATCGATTCGTCTCAAATCAAGCAATCTTTTATATTCTTGCATCAACTTTGAATTATGTTAGAGAACAAAGTTTTACTATAAAAACCGCATTTTCAAAAAATAAGCATTAACATAGCTTTCTTACTCTTCGATGGAATGTATGAATATTATAGGTCAATCGATTTGTCTCGAATCAACACATCTTTTCTATTCTCGCATCAATTTTAAATTATGAGAATGGAAAAAATGTTTCTATAAAAATCGATTTCAAATATAATATAAATGACGACAACTTCCTTATTCTTTAATAAAATTTATTGATATTATAGGTCAATCGATTCGTCTCAAATCAAGGAATCTTTCATATTCTTGCATCAACTTTGAATTATGTTAGCGCAAAAGCTTTGCTATAAAAACCCGTTTTTTTTCATCTGTAATCCAACTGTATCGTTCAAAATGATCTTTTTTGTTGAAACGCATATTTTCGGGTTGAAAATGCAACTGTTTAACAGAAAATTCGTCTTCTGGCTTTGTGCTAACTTTTTTTTTTTTTGACTGAAAAATCTTTTCTTGATGAAAATTCGTCTATTTGGTTAAGAAATTCATCTATTTTAGTTGAAAATTCAAACATTTATTTGGAATTCATGTATTTTGTTGAAAATTCGTCTTTTCGGTCTTAAAAGTTCATCTCCTTCTGTAGAAATTAATCGTTTTTCGTTGATATACAAAATATTACATTTTTATTAAAAATTCATCTTTGTACGTTGAAAATTGAACTATTTGTTTAAAAATAAAACTGTTTTGTTGAAAATTTACCTTTTCTGTTAAAAATTCAACTTTTCAGGTTGATGATTCAGCTTCTTTCAACAAAACTTATCTTCTTAGCTTAAAAGTTTAACTATTTTGTTGAAAATTGATATTTTTGGGTTGGAAATGAATCTCTTACAGAAAATTCATCTTTTGATTTTGAACGAACTTTTTTTCTTGACTGAAGAATCTTTATTTATGGAAAATTCAACTATTTCTTAGAAAATTCGTGTAACTGGTTGAAAATTCATCTTTCTCAGTATAAAACAAATCTTCTTTGTTAAAAATTCGTCTTTTTGTTCTTAAAATTCATTCCTTTCGATAGAAATGAAATTAAACTTTCAAATAAAAATATTATCGACTGTTAAAAAAAATGCAATAAATATTTTCAGAAATTCTTTGTTCAGTTTTAAGATATTAATAATGAAAATAAGCCCTCCAAATTTCATCAATTTATTTGCAACCGCATTCAAGTTATCGTGTTCACAAAAAAGTGTGACAACCACATACGCACACACATCCGGACAATTGCCTAGAACATTGTATTAGACATTTTTAAATTGAGGAACGTTTAATCAAGTGAATCTAAAAATTTTCGAAAATGTTACCATTACAAAGCTTCCTCTATGAGGAAGCAAAATTACTTAATTATTTAAATACATATTGCACAGTCGCTTTTTTGCATTCATGGCAAATATTTGAAACAAACCCTATGTTTTTAAAATTGATATATTTATGGAAACCGAAATTAAAAATAGAGCGATATGTAATGTTGTATTTCCTTTTTAGAAAATGAAGAGAAATTTTTGAAATATATCAAGAAGTATTTTGTTGAAACATATTTATTGACATAGCTCATTCATGGAATATGATAATAAACGCGTCCGATTGATGATAGCGGAACTGGTGAAAATCACAAAATTTTTAATAAAAATTTCATTACAAACAACCAGACGTAGTTTATAACTGAAGGCGTTTACGCGAATGGGAAACCTCACCGCGTTAGAAGCTGTTATTCCGGGCTTGTTTAGTAAACTTTCCAAAATTATATAGCAGTCAATACGTGGGGAAACTTATGCGTAACCTTTGACCTTTCAACGTGATGTAATTCAATAATTAAACCACTATGGGGCTGCAAACGAAGTTTCGACTTTTTAAATAGAATAGAGATTAGAGATTCGAGATTAGATATTACACGACAGTGAATAAAATAGAAATAAGAGTTATACCAGAAATTAAAATATCTATATAATATAATTATAAATTCAAATTAAAATATTGCCATTAAAATTCAAAAAATCTAAATTTGAATCTTCTGTGAGATATTCCAAATTGATTCGTAGGAAATTGAACAATGAAGAAATCAAAAACTCGAATTTGTACGATTTTGAACGTAAAATAATCACGGAAAAAAAAGATTAAAGACTTTCTATTTTTAAGTATTTGGAATTGAATTGTCAATGAAGAGTTTTGAAAAAAAAATTTGGCTAGGGTACATAATCTCTCAAAACTCTTTAGAATGATTGAGCTCCTTGGAAATCCCTTGGGACCATTTGAACACTGAAAATCCTTCAAATCGCTTGAAATCTTCAAAATCCCATAACACCGTTATAATCCTTCAAAATCTGCAAGAATTTCTTAAAATTTCTAAAAATCTATGAAAATACTTCCAATTCCGTGAAATATTCCAAAATCTTACGAGATTCATTGAAATCTTTGGAATCGCTTTAAAATTATTCGAAAATTTTAAATTAAAATTCTTTGAAATTATTACAAATCTTTTGAAATTCTTGAAAATACTTTGGTATCACTTGAAATCCTTAGAATTCCCGCAAGTTTTTTTTCTATTTCTTTATAACCTGTATGATTTTCGAAAATATTATGAAATTCAGTGTAATCTGTTGGAAACTTATACGAATCCTTCTGAAATCTGTGGATATACTTTGGGATCTTTTGAAAACTCTCAAAATCCTTTAGAATTTTGTGAAATCATGAAAACTCCTTTGCATGTTTTAAAATCCGTGAAAATCTTTGAACTCCTTTAGAATAATTGCAAATATTTTTAAATGGCTCGAAATCTTTAAAATCTCATTCAAAGTCCCTTAAGGTAAAGGTACCTATCATGAGACAAATTTTGAGGAGGTTTTGAGATTTTCGTTAATTTTTGAACGACAGTAGAATATATTTACAAAATGTTTATATCAATTATTGCGCTGATCTTTTCTGAATCCGAAACACCTATTAAAAGTTTTATTGAGCTTAGGCAAAGTTATTATATTTATGAAAATACGGAACGACCTTTATGTACCTATTATGAAACAACTTTTGGACTCTTGTACCGGTGTTCCATAATGCATGTCCCTATTATGGAACAGCAAATAAATGTGGTTTTTTTATATTATTATGGCTTATTTTATATTATTTTCTATATCAAATCGAACTCAATGGCACAATGAACTTTTATTTCAATCGTTCATAGAGATAAATAAATTGAATAAAAGTTTTCATTAAAATTGAGAAACCTAACCTACAAAGGGTAGTTTTCGTGAACGAAGTGAATTATATTTTATTTTTTTCTAAAAAATGTTCGTTATAGTAAATTAATTTGTATTTAGGTGAATGAAAAAGAAGAAACAACCATGTAGGATAAAGTCAAAACTTAAGAAACTTGGTCAAAGTAAAGTGTAAATCAAATATTAGGCTAAGCACCCTTTTCGTTTCCTTTCTTTTATTGTACTCTATAATAACTTCCTGTGTTTTATTGATTATTCGTCCTTTTTCGTAAAAAAGTATTCTTCTTGGTTGAAAATTCATATTTTCTCTTGAATATTCAACAGTTCTTTTTAAACTTGTTCTCTCTGCTGACTGAACAGTATTTTTTAATGCAAAACACAACTTTTCTTGAAAATTTGTCTTGTTTGGTCGACGTTGACTGTTTTTTATTCAAAATTGAATCATTTTAATTGAGAATTCATCCCTGATTGAAAATTTAACGACCATGCTGAAAATCAGTTTTTCTTTCCTAAAACTTCAATCATTCCAGTCGAAAATTTAACTCTATTGTTGAAAAATCGTTTTTTCTTTTGCTAGAAATTAGTTGTTTTTTTTAACAGAAAATTGAACTATTTCATCAATAAAATTGTATCTTTTTGGACGAAAATGTAACTGTTCAATTGATAATTCATCTTTTTGATTTAAAAATTTAAATATGTCGTGAAAATTTGTTGTACCTTTTTGGTATCAAATTCAATTATACCAGTTGAAGATTCATCATTCTAATTGAAAATTCATTTCTGATTGACAATTTAACGACCTTGTTGAAAATCAATTTTTCTAACTGAAAATTTATCTATTTCAGTTGAAAATGTAACTATTTTGTTGGAAGTTCGCTTTTTTTTGTTAGAAATTATTATTTTTTTTTAAATTTAACTATTCTATTTTTGAAAAAAATGTATCTTTTTTAGACGACAGCTTAAATTGATCTTTTTCTCAATTAAAATATTTTGTGAAAATTTCTTGTACCTTTTTGGTATAAAATTCAACTATTTCAGTTGAAGATTCATCATTTCAGTTGAAAATTCATCACATTTGTCGAAAATTGAAATGTTTGATTGAAAATCCGTTTTTTCTCGTTAAAAATTAATTTGTTAACTTAACGTTTGACTATTCTATTTTTTGTTGAAAATTCTTCTCTATTTTTTTCTTGTAAAATTCAACTGCTGGTTAAAAATGTATTATTTTCAGTTGCAAATTCAACAACTTAGTTGCAAATTCATATATTGTGTTGAAAATTCGTATTCGTTTTTAGAAAAGTAATCTTCATGGTTGAATATTCATCTTTTTGGTTGAAAATTCAACCATTTCAGTGAAAGATTCATCATTTCAATTGAAAATTTGTCCGTTTGTTTCAAGATTCAATTATTCCAGTTAATGATTCATCATTTCATTTGAAAATTGATCACTTTGGTTGAAAATTCATATTTTTTTCTTGTTAGAAATTAGTTTTTTGAACATAAAATTTAACCATTCTATTTTTTGTTAAAAAAGTATCTTTTTATATAACAGTTTAATTGTTTGATTGATGATTGATCTTTTTTTTAAATTAAAATATTTGGTGAAAATTTATTGTACCTTTGTGGTATGAAATTCAACTATTCCAGTTGAAGATTCATCATTTCAGTTGGAAATTCATAACATTAGTTGAAAATTGAACTGTTTGATTGAAAATCGTTTTTTTTTCGTTAAAAATTAATTTGTTTAACCTAAAGTTTAACTATTCTATTTTTTGTTGAAGATTCTTCTCTATTTTTTTTGGTAAAATTCAACTATCAGTGTTTAAAAATTCAGAACCATACTGGATTTTTATATAGATAAGAAGCCTAACGTTAATAATTAATGATATAGTAATTTGTATTGAAAAATATACATTTAAATTATTTATAAATCGAATTATTTTTCAAATTGTTTCATAATTGGGACATGTTTCATGATAGGTAACTTTACCTTATAATCCTTAAAAATTTGTGAAAATCCTTAAAATCGCTGTAAATCTTCAAAATCCCATACACTTCCTCATAATCCTCTAAAAGTCATGAAAATTCCTTAAAATCTCTCAAAATTGGATTAAATGCTTGAAAGTCTGTGAAATATTCCAAAATCTCACAACATCCTTCAAAATCCTTGAAAACCCTTTTAAATTCATTCAAACTTTTAAAATCCATCGAAACCCTTTCAAACCTCTAGAAATCCCTCAAAATATATTAAAATCTACTTTAAGTTATTAAAATTCTTTGAAATTTCTTAAAATCTTTTATAATATTGGAAAATCCTTTCAAATTCCACTAAATCTTTCAAAATCTTAAGAAATCCTCTAAAACTCGTGGATGTACTTTGAAATTATTTGAAATTTCTTTAAATTCTTTAAAATATCGTATAATTATTGAAACCTTTCTATATATCTCAAAACACGTTAAAATCCTTTAAAATCTTTTGAAACCGTTGAAAATCTTTTTAAATCCCCTGAAATCTTTTTGAATCGCTTTAAATTCCTTCAAGTGATCTAAATCCCATTTAAATCACCTGATATCCTTCAAAATTCGTAAAAAATACTTCGGTATCACATTAAATTTTTTGAAATCCCGTGACTTTTTTCGAAGTATCTTGAAATCCTCTATAATATTCAAAAATTCTTCGAAATTCTATTGAATCTTTTCAAACCTTACGAAGTCCTCTAACATACGTGGATATGTGTTGAAATCTTCTGAAATTCCTTCAAATCTTCGAAATCTCTTTAAAATTTGATCACCCTTCAAAATTCGTTAAAATACTTCGGTATCACATAAAATCCTTTAAAATGCCTTAAAAATCTTTAAAAACTGTGAAAAATCTTCAAGACGCTTGAAATTTCGAAAATATCATAGAATCTCTTCTAATCCCTTGAAATCCATAGAAATTCCTTGGAATCCCTAAAAATAGTTCAAATTCCTCAAATTCTGAAAAATATTTCGAAATATCGTGAGATCCCTCTAAATGTTTGAATTAAAATTTAAAAAAAAAATTTGAAATGGAAAATTTGAACTTTGAAAATCTTAAAATTCATTGAAATCTTTAAAATCAGTTAATCTTTCCGAATTTCCTGAAATGCCTTTCAAAATCTTTTGAAAATTAAATTTTTTTATAAATTCTATTGCATGTTTTAAATCGCTTAAAACCGTTGAAATCATTCTTGATTTCTAGAAATCCCTTAAAATCTCTCAAAAATCGTCGAAATCCTTCTGAATCTCTTGAAAGCCTTTGGAATCCAGCAAAATTTCCGGATATCTGATTACATTTTTTGAAGTCCCTTGAAATCTTGTAAAATCTTTTGAAAAAATTCAGATTCTCTCGAAATTTTTACAAGGTAATTCCTTCAAAATCTTGCAATTTTTTCCAATCAGTTGAAATCTACTGTAATGCTTTTGAAATTCCATAACTTTTCTTTTTAATTTCTTGGGATTTCATAAAATCCATTCAAATCTTGTTAAATTCTGTAAGAATATTGTCATTCTTTTGAATAAGTTGTATTCCTTTGAAATATTTTAAAATCACTCAAAATCTGTTCAAATACTTTCAAATCTCTAAAAATCTTTGAAATCTTTGGAAATTAAATATCTTTTATGGTAAAAAGTAATTTACATATTCTTTTATATCAAGTAAAAACTATAAAATCTTACGTAAGAAGGGAAGAGATATCAAAATCTTACGGATCTTAACAATAGAGTGGAGGGGGCATCATCTTTATGTTATTCACTCAACTCCTAATATAAGACCTTCCGGTTTACGCCCTTCCTAGAACTGGTGGCCCCCGCAGTTCCATGATGAGAGGAGCCGCAGGGCCGATGGAAGGATGTGCTTAGTCAAGCGTGACAAACAGCCCGAGGGCCGCACTCTCAGAGCGCTAGTTACATCAGGTTGCGTCATGCGTCCAAATCTAACCGAAATAATTCTTGCGACCCTGCCTGTTTACGTTTGTATTCCCCCGATTTAGGATCAAGGCTAAGTCGAGCAATGCCCGAAGTCGGTCTTATATCGAAATTTGAGTGTAATTAGTGGACGTTCTCTTCACCTTGAGAAAAAAAAACAAGTTCAAGTAGCCTTCGGCTAAAAAAGTATCAAAAAAGTTTTTAAGAAAATATTTTAGTTGGAAACTTGCGATCATGTCTGAAGTTCGCAAGATCTGTTGACATGTTTACGTTTCACTGCGTTTCCATCTGCAGAAACACCTTGCTCACGTGTAACCATGCCCTAAAATAGATCAACTTGTGACATCTAATTACGTCAGTAGTCTAAGCGGATTACGTGCTGCATTTATCCTCGCAAATCGCTAATCGTTCTCAGTTTCGCGTCCATTGCTTTCAAGTAACAAGTGCTCTGATACCTGAATCTTAATCGCCATTGATTATTCTTCGACTCCTTTTAATTGTATGTATATTAATTTTTTCAAATACATTAAACTTTTTTTTTGTGATTGATTCTGAATTGATCTATTTAGATTATTACATTTTCCAAATAGGAAAAGAAACAATCCAACAAATTTAGACATTTCTCAAATTGCTCATATTTAAAACACTCTTTGTACAAAAATGTTAATAAAAAGATTTCTTTTAAGAAATTAAGGTGAAAATTATTTGGCCTTCATTGAAAGAACTCTTAAAATATTCATGAGTAAACCCTGCAGTTTGGAACGAATCATGAGTTAAGTGTCTCCATTTAAAATTTTGTATTCAAGATCGAAATGAAATCTACTTTCTCATAAATTGTACAAACGGATCAAGAAAAAGATTCACAGTTCATAAGTTAGATTTATGGTTCCATTTTCTTGTTTTTTTGAGAAATTTTTAAAAAATTGTGTCCTGATGACTGTGAAAATGATATTGAATTGGCTAATCATTCGGGGTTTGCTTATTTTTGGTTTAAAATTGTTTCTTTGTTCTTCTGATAAAAAAATGCATACGTTTATTAATGTTTCACTAATGAATGCAAAATTAGATAAAGTTACCTTTTTAAAAATAGCTATAGTTTTATGTTCAGGTATTATGTGAGTTTTAATTAGCATGAAATTCTATCAATGAAACCTTGTTGTTTTCCTATAAATAATCCCTGATGAGGAGATCTAAATTGGGCTCGAAACATGTTGGTTCCCTAGTAGTATAAAAAAGACGGAGAAAGAATTTTTCAAGAAATTTAAAAAGTTTCCAATTATTTTAATCATTTCAAAATATTTGAAACATTTTAGGGTATTTTGAAAGATTCCGAAGATTTTTGAATATATTTTAATAACTTGAAGGGATTCCAAAGGATTTGAAAGGTTTTCAGGTATTTTGAAATATTCCGAAAAATTTTGAATAGCTGTAATATTTTGAAGAGATTTCAGAAGATTTTTTAGATTTCAAGTTATTTTTCAAAATTCCAAGGAATTTTGAAGTGTATTGAAAGGTTTTAAGGGATTTCAACATATTTCAAAGAATTTGAAATATTTTCAGGTATTATACAAGATTCCAAGAATTTTTGAATATATTCCATAGTTTGAAGGGATTCCAAAGGATTTAAAAGATTTTAGGGAATGTATTTTAAAAAATTTAGAAAAATATTCGACAGATATTTTAAAAGATTCCAAAGAATTATAAGATTTCTGAGGAATTCAATGACTTTAAGCGATTTTAAAAGTTCTCAAGGTATTTAAATAAATTTCCCATGATTTCAGGAAATACCAAATTTCATGTTATTTTACAAGATTTAAAAATATTTTGGTGGATTTCGAAGAATTTATTCACAATAATTGAGGAATTTGATAGGATATTAAAGATTTTCAAATATTCCAAGATAGTTCCAAAGATTTTGAAGAATTTGAAAGATTTTAGGATATTTTTAAAGATTCCAAGAAATTTTCAATTGATTTCAATAACTTGAAGGGTTTCGAACAATTTAAGATTATAGAATATTTTTAAAACTTTCCAGGAATTTTCAAAGAGCTCTACAAAATTCAAGGGGATTTTAACAGAGTTTTAAGGATTTTAAATATCTTCATTCAGGGTATTTTAAACAATGTTATGAAATTTTCATTAGCTTTTAAAATTTTCAAGGTATTTCAAAAGATTTCAAAGGATTATAAATATTTAAGGACATTTTTTAAAATTCCAAGGAATTTTCAAGAGCTTGAAGAAATGTCATTGCTTTAAAAATATCTAGATAGTTTTGAAATATGTTAGGGTATTTTAATAGATTCGAAGGAAGTTTCCATTTACTTCAGTAATTTCATGGAATTCTAAAGGCTTTTAAATATTTCAGGAAATTTCAAAATATTCTAAGGCATTTGCAAGAGGTTATAATTTTTTTTTAGAGATTTGAAAAGATTTCAAAGAATTAAAAATATTTGAATGTATTTTTAAAAGATTTCAAGGAGTTTTTAATTGATTTTAATAATTTGGAAATCTTTCAAAAGATTTGAAATATTTTATGGAATTTAAGAAGATTCCAAGACATTTTCAAGAGATTGAAACAATTTTAAGAAATTTTAAAAGATTTGGAAGGATTTTCAAAAAATCTAAGGTATTTTAAAAGATTTCAAGGAATTTTCAAATGATTTTAAAAATGTTCAAGGGATTTTCGAAGATTTTAATCATCTTGAAGGATTTGAAGAAATGTTCATGCCGTTGTAGAAATTTCCTCAAATTGGGGAAGCTATGAAATGATTTTAGAGGACACATAAGGTTTTAAGATATCCAAAAAGATTGCAAGTGATTTTATCAGATTTCCAAAGATTTTAATGATTTTGAAATATTTTCAAAGCTCTCAAAGAATTTTAATTTTTCAATGATTTCAGGACACGTCCTCAGATTTCATAGAATTTCATGAGATTTTATAAAATCTTAATGAATTTTAAAGAATTTATTCATGAGAAGTCAGGGATTAATTTTAATTTCAATTCATTCGGAAATCACCTTGAATTATTACTAATTTATCCTGAATTCTTCAAATTCTTTGAAATTCTACGGAATTCTCTTGAATTATTTTCTTTAATTCACCTAAATTCTTCTGAATTCATTCAATTCTACTCTGTTAAATAATTTGTTAATGTTTTTCCATAATTCAATTAATTTTTGCATATTTTTAAATTGTTTTCAATTCAAACGATTTTTTTTAATGTACCGTCATTTTTTCAATTTACATTGAATTTTTATGAATTTCATCACATTTTTCTCACTTAGCTTAAATTCCTCTCAATTTAATCCACCTTTACTGAAATGAATCGAATTTTTTTTCAATTAATTTTTAATTCCTTTGAATTTGACTTGGTCGTTTTGAAGTCTTATGAATTTATCGTGAATTTGTTTAAATTCACTTCGAATTCTTATAAATTTCATCGAATTTTTTTGAATTCTTTGAAATCCAAAAGAACATTACTCACATTATTGATGCACAATAGTCACTTTTTATGTTAGAAATTAGTATCTTTTGGTCACTTTACTGTTTAAATAGGTCACTTCTTCACTTTTTTCGGATATACTTCCGAAAAGGGAACCTATAAAAATCATGGTTTTTTGCATTTATCTCAGTAATGGTTCAAGATTCAAGAAAATGTTTCTAACAAAAGTGGTAGACCCCATCGAAATACACATTTTATGTTTGAAGCATTTTTTTATAGGAACGACAGTTTCCCAGAAAATCAGTAGTAAATCGATTTTTGTGACCAGTCACAGGGGTGCCCCCCACGGCGCTGGAAAAGGGGTGGGGTACAGCCTTACATTTTTTTGTGACCAGTCGCAGGGGTGCCTTCCCGCCCCCACAAGGTGCTGGAAAAGGGGTAGGTGTACGACCTTACATTATTTTCGTGACCAGTCACACGCGTGCCTTCACGCCCCCCGATACGGCGCTGGAAAAGGGTTTTTCTCGAAAACTATCACTCGTACGAAAAAATGTATGAATTGAAAAAAATTTGTTTTAATGAGATCTACAACTTTTATTGAAAACGTTTTCTTTTATTTTGCATATTAGCTGAGATAAACGCAAAAAACCATGATTTTTATGGGTTTTTCATGGTTTTCACCATGAAAATCGACTAGTCGCCAATTTTCACTATCATATTCGT